>AWWV01015492.1:0-17786 GCA_001974805.1 Corchorus capsularis | reverse complement strand
TCTCATGGATTTTCCTAAATCCATGAGTAGCTAAATCCTTAATACTTCTGATCCTTTGGTGAATTCAATCAATTAATTATGGTGAGATTTCTATACTTATAATTTTGTGTTAAGTTCTTGATGATAGTAGTCAAAACCCTAGAATAATTTTATGATTCTGAATCTTATCTGAATTATGTGGCCACTAAGGATGTAAGAGGAAGATCTATGGCTAGATCATACTTAGAATTAATCACTCAAGTTTGATTGTATGTAGCAAATTAGGTTTGTTTAATCACTACTTAATGGGTATTTGTCTACCGGAGGGCGAGAAATTTCTCTTCGTATGGTTCTATTCGTAGGCATGTGTGTAAAATTAATTGTTCTTAATGCTTTGTTCTCAAGTGATCTTTAAGCCCTAAGAAAGTAATCTATCGCTGAAGGAATAATAGGGATAACTGCAGCTCTAATCGGCCTCTTATCTAATATACATGTTGGGAAACCTATATCAGTTGTCAGTCAAGAATAAGATGCGAAATTCACCTTTTAAATCTAGGATCCATAGTTAATTTGATTGAAGGATACCACTGGTGAAGAAGTATGCTTTTTAATTATTGTTTGCTTTATTAATTTGCTTTATTAATCTGCTTTAGATTTAGATTTAGGTTTAGATTTTGATTTGCTTTGTTTTGATTTTTAGTTTAATTGTTTTCTTTATAATTGTTATTTACAATCCCCTGCTTTCTAATCGATTTTTGGAAAAGATCTTTCTATCTTTTAATTGTTCATCACATAAACCTTCTCTGTGGGATTCGACCCCTACTTGCCCTAGCTATTCTAGTTAGTTATTTGTGGGGATTATTTTTATGGTCATAGACGACACGATCAGTGGCCAAGGTTCTAATTTGTCGATTAAACCTATTATTTGTGTCTTTCAAGTACTCAAGTAAAGGTTCACACCAGTCAAAATGTTTATGGACAATGTTGCAGATCTCGAACACGTTATCTCTCGTCAGAGTGAATGGCAAAGTGCGTTTTTCAACATTCACCACTTTTTTCCAGATATCATCTTGAAAAGTAATGCCAGATGCAAGTTGTGCAGCGACATTTGAACTTTCATTCTGATGTTTGGATACGTGCTCAATGCTTACATTGTCGAATTTGTCCAACAATTGTACTGCCATTGCATAATATGGCAACAATGACGGACTTGTGCAGTTATACTCTAGCGTGAGTTGATTTATTACCAATAACGAATCACCTTGCATGTGCACTGAAGATGCTTTCATATCTCTGAGTAATTCAAACCCAATGATGAGTGCCTCATACTCAGCTTGATTGTTAGTAGAATCAAAGTCTAAGTGAAAGGCCATCATGGTATAATCATCATCAGGTGATGTGATTACGATTCCTGCACCTGTTGTTTATGCAGTACTTGATGTTGGTCCACTTGGATGTGCTAGAGGGGGGTGAATAGCAGTTAATCGAAATTTTGAGCTTTTTGGAAAATGTGTTGAAGACACTAGTTCAGAGTATCTCGTTAAAGGCACTAATGCAAAGCAGAGAAATAAACATTAACACAAAGCAAATGAAAATGTAAAGGATAGAGATAAAGAGGTTAACAACTGAATAGTGGAAAAGTAAAGAGAGTAAGAGAAGATAAAATTGGAACGATAAGGAAAGGATGGAAGATTGAAGACACGACGATTTATAAAGGTTCGGCCTTTCACACCTACGTCCTCTACCTTGGATACTACACCAAGGATTTTAAAAATCCACTAAACAGTGAAGTTAACCAGGTCTTCACAACACCTATTACAATCACAAAGCTTCAAATCCAAAGCTTTGACACCGAGTGCAAACCCACACTAAAAAACAATCCCAAGTGCAAACGCACACTTGAACAAATACAAATAACAGAGTATCAAAGTGTAAAATAGATCCGATAAGATCGAGATACACACAATCAGGCCTAGAACAATCTAAAGGTATAAACTTTAAGCGCAAATACAAATATCCAAGCTAAAGAAATAAACTGTAAAGTGAGCAAGACTTGGATTTTAGGGATTTCAAATTCTGGAGAGAGTAAGTGATTTGATCTTCAATGATGCTCCAAAACTTAGACTCAAACGGTTATATTTGAGTATATATACTTCTCTCTAGCGATCTTGCCGTTTGGTTTGAAATTCAAACCATTTTCTCGTTTTTCTTGTCTTTTAATCGCGCCAGTTGTTGACAGTTTTAGCACGTCCGTACCACGTTGATCGCTTCAGCGTGTCCGTACTGTTTGTCTTCTAGCTGCTAGTCGCTCTAATCTCCAGATCATTAATCCCACTAACATCTTCCAGTTTTCTTCAAATCTTCAACATTTTGTTTTGACTTGATAATTCTTTCAATCTGCCTGCTTGATTACTCCAGCTATAAATCTGACTTTTGCCTTCCAAAATTGCTGCCTTTGGCTTCGAATAATATTTGTTTGATATTATGAACTCTTTAAGTGCCTAAAACTTGTGGCATCTTCCTACATCAGTGTCACTAATGAAGGTTTCTTTTTTAATAGTCTTCAATGCTCAACCTTTGTAATGTTAAAGACTTCACTGTACACTAAGTAGACATATTAGCTCACATACATGGGTTTATTTTGTTATCATCAAAAACAATAGGGTTCAACACTTGATTCGTTGAATTCTAGGATCCACGGTGGTAAAACGACTTCCATAACTTCATTAGCATCTTCAAATTCCTCTCCCAAGTTTAAACAAGGGTGGTCGGCCAAAAAGTTTCAACAGCTTGCCCTTTTACTGCTTTTTGAGGAATATACTTCAAGCTGAATTCAGAAAGTGCTAAACACCACCTCCCTAATCGACTTTTAAGTAGAGGTCGTATTAACATGTACTTTACAATGTCAGTTTTAGCAATAATGCACACGTTAAAGTAGAGCATGTAATGCTGAAGCTTTATTGCTGAAAAGTAAAATGACAAACAAAGCTTTTCTATAGGACTGTATCTGGTTTCTACATCAGTAAGCGTCCTACTAAGATAGTACACCGCTTGTTCTTTTCCCTTTTTTACTTGAGCCAACAAACACCCAATGGATGATGTCGTGGCTGATACATATAAGTATAAAGGTTTATTCTTTTTGGGAGGAACCAAAACAGGTGGCGATATCAAGTAGTTTTTGATCGCCTCAAAAGCTTCTTGATGTTCTTTGTTTCATTGGAAGTCATCCCCATTTTTCAACTTCAATAGTGGTGAAAATGCTTTAGTTTGACTTGACCAAGGAATCGTTGGAGTCCTTTCTTGTTGGTGGGTGATTGGACTTGTAGAATAGCTCTTGCCTTATTTTGGTCTATCTCGATGCCTCTTTGATGAACCAAAAATCCAAGGAAGTTACCTACACCAACACCAAAAGGACATTTTAATGGATTCATTTTCAATCCATGTTGCCTCATTCTTTCAAATGAGGGTCGTAAATGATCGAGATGGTCAAGAGTATTATGTGATTTGACCACTACATCGTCGATGTAGACTTCCATGAACTTACCAATCATATCATGGAAGATAGTATTCATTGCACGCTGATAGGTTGCACTAGCATTTTTGAGTCCGAAAGGCATGACTACCCACTCAAAAGTATCAATGGCACCAGGGCATCGAAATGCTGTCTTTGAAACGTCTTCCTCTGCTATGTAGATCTAGTTGTAGGCACTATGTCCATCCATAAAGGATAACACCTTATGTTGGGCGGCTCCGTCAACTAGAAGATATGCAACAGGCACTGGATATTCGTCTTTAGAGGTGGCAGATCAACGCATACTCGAATTTTACCATACTAGAAGATCAATGTATACTCGAATTTTACCATACCTTTTAACCACCGGGACTATGTTAGAAATCCATTCGACGTACCTTGCGGTGCAGATGAATTTTGCCTTGATAAGCCTTTTCAACTTCCTCTTTTACTTTAAGAATGACATCGTTTGCCATTCTCCTAAGAGGTTGTTGATATGGTCGATATCCCTCGACTTAGACTAGGCATCTCGTCATAATCCCAGGCAAAACAATCTTTGTATTCCTTTAGTAGGGCAACAAAGTGTGGTTTGTCTTCTTCGACCAATAACTGACTAATGTAGGTTGGCCTAGGTTTGCCATTAGTGCCAAGATCGACTTCGAGCAATGGATCTTGCACTTCAATTTTAAGATCGTCGAGCTTCATGGGTGCAGGATCAAGTTCATCCATGGTAATCTCGTCGAAAATATTATTGTGATTGGCCACGTTAACTGATGGGGCGGCTAAGTCCTCTATTCTCTGTAGGTTCATTTCCAAAGCATGGGTTAACAATTTCCTTAAAGTGTTGTCGATCGCTTTCACTTTTTCTTTTTGTGGAATCATGGGATCTCCTCTATGATGGGAGAACATGGAAGCGGCTTGTAAGGAATTACAGCGTTAGGCCACACAAGTGTTTCCATTGCTTCTTTCAAAGCCTCTGGTTGAATTTGTTCAGTGGAAATGATGGGGTATGGTTGGCCATATTTGTTCTGACCAATGAACCTGACTGGTCGAACATCTCCATCGTAAAATCTTGCATCTCTTGCACCGACTGCAAGAGATTTTATTTTGAATGGTCGGTTATTGGCTTTGACCACTTCAACTTCTGCGATATTCAAAAATATCAAGATTTGATGTAGAGATGATGGCACACACTAATTGGCATGAATCCAATCCCTCCCTAGAAAAATATTGTAAGTTGACGAAGAGTCAATTACAAAGAACGTTGTAATGGAAGTTTTTGAGCCAACAGTTAGCTGTGTAGGGAGTATTCCTCTAGTCTTCTTGGCGGCGCCAGAAAAATCACTGACAGTAACATCTGAAGGCATCAGGTCGTCATTGCACTTGCCAATCTGTTTATGGGAATACCATCGATGTAAGCCTTGATGTACAAAGGAGGCAAGTTAACAGTTGCTCCGTTGTCGACTAGAACTCTGTTTATGGGAATACCATCGATGTAAGCCTTGATGTACAAAGGCTTCATATGATATGTAGATGTTTCGTCAGGCTTAGTAAAAACTATAGCCTTTACATTGTCGCAATTGTTGCCCTGCGAGTGTATGATTTCTTTTTGAGGAACTTCGATTATTTCTTTGATATCCCCTAGAGGGGGTTGATTGTGATCATCCACTTTTATGCACTCTTTTGTTGCAAAAGTACAAGGCAAAGTTAGAGTATGACAATGAAGATTGACCAGGAACTATCCAAAGACACTTGAATCAGATTTGTCCTCAAAGTCTTCAGCTTGTAAGGACTCATCTTCACTTTCTAACTGCTCATCATTTCCTTGTTCTGTGCCTTCCCCATTTCTTGGTCAAATGAAAGCTGGTTAAATGGAAGTTGGTTAGTGATCAAACCAAAATTATACATCTTTTTATGGTCATTTTCTTATGCTTTTTGGGTATTTTATGCTTGATTGTGCCTTATATTTGGTATATTTGTGTTTATAAGTGTTGAAGAGAAGAAAAGTGCAAAATCATCAATTTTGTATCTTTCTGGAGCCTTTTTGGATGATTTATGACACAAATATTTTCCAAGGACATTTTGGATGAAGAATGGAGCTATCAAGATCGTGATTGAAGAGATTGAAGAGTCAATTTTATACTTATCAAGGTTATAAAGTTGATTGTCAAGAGTTTTCAAGGCAAATGAGCAAAGATGAGTTCAAGGCAAGAAGACATGTCAAGGTGTCGAACCAAGCACTGGAGCACCTGGGTGATCAGACAAACCACATTGGTCTTCAGACAAGCCATGTGGGCGCCCAGCCAGAGTCGGGACACTCATCCCGCGCGCGCACCCAGCTACCACAAGCGGCAACCCATGTCACTTCCTCTTGAAGCTTCTTCAATACTTTCCAGATTTGGCGACAGTTCTATAAATCAGCCATAACTTTTGATCTAGAGCTCCTTTTGAGGCATATGAGTAGGTGTTGGAAAGCTAACTCCGAGAGCTACAACTTTCGTGTTTTGGTCGAAGCCCAGTTCGGACGTTTTCATGGACTAAAATGCCCTGAAGTCAGCGGACAGAAACTGTCCTAGGCCTGTTTTGCGGGATTGACAAATTTGAGCCTAAAATCCTATTTGGATTAGCTTGAAGACTTGGAGAGCAGCCCAGCACGTCCTTAGGGTTTCTTTAAGCCATTTAGAACTCTAAAATCTACCTTAGGTCGTCCCCTATATATACCCTCTTATCCTAGAACCCTAGCGACACACCTTATGATATGAATCTAGTTGTTTTAGATTCAAATCTATCCTTGAGACCCGCCAAGAACCTACTTGATCTTCTTCAACTTCTAGACAAGTATGTCGACAACCTTCACAAAGCAAGCTCTCTTCGTTCGTCGGCCCTAAGTCTTAAATAAGACATGCAATTGAACACCTAAGATCACAAGATTCACAAACAATTAAGCAATCACAACCCAATTGTTTGCTAGGACTCTACAAGATTGAAGAGCCCTAAGTTTGCTCAAACTAGAACAATGAAGCTAAGATAATCAATTTGGGAAAATAATCCTCAACTTTATTAAGAAACTCGACTTCAACTTTTACAATAGATATTGGTGGCCTTATATAGTGATAGGGTCAGCCAAAATCCTAAAATAAATCCTAATTTTCGTCCAAATATAAGGGCTAGGGAAAAACTAGTCCAAGCCCAACTAGGAAAAGGAAATAAAAGCATAATTAAACAAGGATTGGACTTAGTCAAACAAGGCCCAACCCAAATAACATCCAAACTTAAAAATAAGCTAATCTAAGATAGAATTAAGCCCAAACAAAGCAAACTAAAACTAATGGGCTCATGTCATGATGCCAATCCGGCCATCTAGAATTAATAGGAAGCAAAGTGATGAACTTGTAATTGATTAGTGTTTTCTTGCTCAAATCATCACCAAAGCTCTTCAATTGAACTTCAATGGTCTTCATATCATCTAGATGAGTTTGAACAAGGCCCATGAGTGCATCCTTGAATCCCTTAGCTCTTGCTCTAGTCACCGGACCAATAGGCATCTTCTATGGATCAAATGGCATCTTCTTGGTGCTTGGAACATGCTCAACGGAATCTCCATGATCTTGATGCATCTCCATGCTTCCTTGCAGCCCTTGCAAATCCTTTCCATGCTCTCTATGCTTGTCTTCAAGTCCATGATAAGTCCTTGGCGCATCATTCCTTCCATGATAAGCCTTGGGCGCATCACCTTAACATCTTTTTCACATGATTTTCCACAACTTTTCTTAGGGTCTGCGATAAAGAGAGGAGGCAGCCACCCACCTCTTCCTTTGTAGGTCTCTCATGGATTGTTTACAGTCCATGAGTAGCTAAACTCTTATACTTCTTTTTCTTAGGTATTTTTGATCAATGAATCTATGGTGAGACTTTTGTTCTTAATAATTTGATTTTTTTGTTTGAATATGTTTCTTATCCCTGTGCTTCATCTTATGTGTTCATATTTTGATAGACTTGGGTGTACAACTTGTCTTGATAATATGAATGCTATTCTTAGATTCAAGTAGCTTGAGTCAAGCTAAAGTTGGTCGAAGTGACAATTGTTAATCTAGAAGTTCTACGTTCAATGGGATCATCAAACCTTATGGAAATCTTTAGGCCGAGATGGAAATTGATGTAGATGAGATTGCTTATGATTTATCATGCATGTGGAAAATAAATCTTAATGCTTGTTCTATGAAGGGGTGGTTCCTGGAGTAGAAACAATAGGGGTGATCTTAGCTAGTAGCAAGGTTGATTCTTTTAGCATCACTACAGAAAAACAGTGAAATAGTGGCGTTTTTTTTACATATAGTGGCGTTTAAAAACGGCGCTATAATAAATAACGGCGTCTGCAAAGGCGCTGCCAAGAGTGCCGTTATAAAAAATGCCGTTATTTTGCGGCGTCTGAGGCCGCTATTTAGTGGCGTATAGACGCCGTCATCCCATTTACCGAAATCATTAATTTTTTTCAAAAACAATACTTAGCGGCGTCTAAACGCCGCCAAATAGAGGCGTCCAGATGCCGCTATCTGTATAATTTCAAAAAAAAAATAATTTCTTAATTTGCATATAGCGGCGTCTAGACGCCACTATTTTAGCGGCGTTAGGACTTCAGGACGCCACTATTTTAGCGGCGTCAAGACGCCACTACTTTAGCGGTGTCTAGACGCCACTATTTTTAGGGCGTCTAGACGCCACTATTTTACCGGCGTCTAGACGCCGCTACTTATATAACTTTTTTTCAAAAAATTTTCTTAAATTGCTTATAGCGGCGTCTAGACGCCACTATGGCGCGGCGTTTGGATATTTAGACGCCACTAAATAAGGGCGTCTTGTTCTTTAGACGCCGCTAAAAGAGGGCGTTTTCTTTTCATGCACAGCCCAAAATATGCCTTTTCTTTATAGGAAAATTTAGGGTGAATGAGAGTTATTTCTATCCGATAATAGCACAAAATATAAAATATCAGAAACTATAATTGAAATGAATATTTTTAAGAATTACACTTAATTACCAAAGGAAGTTCATTGCATTACATCCAAATGGTATTCAAAGTAGCATATATATAAAAATTGTTCTATACACAATCTCACTAAAAATCTCTATTGTTCTAGTGTTACATCAACCACACATGATTAAAGGAATTTAAGGAATCAAAAGAATCATAATGTATCTACTTGTTTACCACAGCGTGATTGTGCACTGGAAATTGAAGTATTGACAAAAAAATTACCACCATCACCATCGCCATCATCATCGCCACCACCACTAGTATTAGGATTTTGAGTGCCCTACTAAAAAATATCAGAGTTATAGCACCTAATTAGAAAATTAGTTTAGGGTCAAAGACTTTTACATATATTAAATTTGATCAATTATGAAAATGGAAATGTGATTACCTGTGGCGAACTCTCCGTCACAACTTACCTGTTGCAGTAACCAATCAGGAAACGTCTCTGTGAATGACTTATCAACATCACGTTGGTTAGGTCGTCGAGAACGGTTGTTGATGGCCAAGCTTCTCTTGTAGTTTCTAAATTTAAAAAGAAACTTAATT
This sequence comes from Corchorus capsularis, assembly GCA_001974805.1. Taxonomy (NCBI): domain Eukaryota; kingdom Viridiplantae; phylum Streptophyta; class Magnoliopsida; order Malvales; family Malvaceae; genus Corchorus; species Corchorus capsularis. Next base: position 8,717 of record AWWV01015492.1, on the reverse strand, counting down.
AGTACTAAGCTGTAAAAACATATGTTTATGATATTGAATATTTATACTAACCTTCTAAATGTGTCAATCACATCATGGTGGAAAAGAACGTATTGATGTGCTTGGGTCCTTGATATATGATCTAACTTGACATACTCAAACCCGCCAATTTTTTCACCACCACTTTCGAATAAATAAGGAACGCCATTATCATTTTCCGAGCAGGCAGGATTTCTTGATGGTCTATTAAATCGAGTTTCGATCCCTTCAAGATATCTAGAACAGAATGTCATGCATTCCTCTGCTAAGTAACCTTCGGCAATTGAACCTTCCGGAAACCGTTTGTTTAGCACGTAGGCACCCAACTTACCTAAGAACCTACGAAAACAATAGTACAAGTTAAATCTTTTCCACCATATTGAAAATAAATAACTTGCTTTTCTGGAAATTGAAGTAGTACCTTTCTATCGGATACATCCACCTAGGAGAAACCGGTCCACCAAGTTTTGCTTGTAATGGCAAGTGAATAACTGATACGAATCTAGTTGTATTAGATTCAAATCCAACCTTTGAATATCCACCAAAGTCGACTTGAACTTCTTCAACTCCTAGACTTGTATGTCGATGATCTTCACAAAGCTATCCCTCCTCTTTCGTCGGCCTTAAGCACTCAATTAGACCTGCAATTGAATTCTCAAGATCACAAGATTCACAAACAACTAAGTTATCTCAACCTAATTGCTTGCTAGGACTCAACAAGATGAAGAACCCTAAGTTTGCTAAAACTAGAACAATGAAGCTAAGATAATCAATTTGGGAAAAATAATCCTCAACTTTATTAATCAACTCAACTTCTTTTTTTACAAGAGGGGGATGGTCCCTTTATATAGTAGTAGGGGACGCATAACCCTTCTCCTAAATCTAAAAGGAAAGCATTACATAAAGGAAGGAACAAGGAAATAGCCTACTCCTTGTCCTACTAGGAAAATACATAACTTAATTAAGCAAGGATTGGACTTAGTCAAACAAGGCCCAACCCAATGTCTTCTAAACTAAATAAATAACTAATCTAAGATAGAATAAAAGGCCCAATGACCGAATTACACAATATTAAGCCTAATGCTCATCGATGGATAACATGGTGCACAACATGGAATCGTTTGGAATATTCCTTGTTGTGTGATCTTCAAATCGGCCCAATGAGTCTTCAATGGTCTTCAATTATTCAAGATGAGATCTTATAAAGCCCACCAAAGCTTCCTTAAACCTTTTAGCCCGTGCCCTTGTGATTGGACCCAACGGCATAGACAAAGGGTCGCGTGGTTGGTTGTGGCCGGGCATGGCCTAGTCGTTTGGCCGGTTGTAGCCGGACATGTCCATGTCACGTGGCCGGGGATGGTCGGACATGTCCATGTCGCGTGGCCGGTCTTGTGGCCGGTGTTGCGCGGCTTCTCCAAGCAATGGCCGGTCACTTGTGCCTCCATCTCCATGCTCCTCCAAGCTAGCATCGATGACATCTACATGATCTTCATTGGCTCCAATGTGTTCTTCTAAGCCATGATAAGCCCTTGGCGCATCATCCCCTCTCCCTTGAAAAGGATTTGTCCTCAAATCTGCATCGCTATCAAACAAGGATAAGTTTGAAAGATTAAAAGTAGCACTTACATTGCCATATTCACTAGGAAGATCTAGCTTGTAGGCATTGTTGTTGATCCTCTCCAAGACTTGGAATGGACAATCTCCACGAGGTAAGAGCTTAGACTTTCTCTTTTCAGGGAACCTCTCCTTCCTTAGATGCAACCAAACCCAATCCCGGGTTCAAAGATGACTTCCTTGCGCCCTTTTTTAGCATTCTTCATGTAGTGTTGTGTCTTCTTCTCAATTTGAGCTCAAACCCTAGCATGAAGCTCTCTAACATAATTGGCCTTCTTTTGTCCATCCATGTCGACTTGCACACTCAAAGGTAAACTCAACAAATCCAATGGAGTTAAAGGATTAAAGCCATACACAGTTTCAAAAGGGGAACATCCAGTGGTGCTATGTATGCTTCTATTATATGCAAATTCGACATGAGGTAGACAATCCTCCCAAGTTCTTAAGTTCTTTTTAATTAAAGCCCTAAGCAAAGTAGACAAAGTCCTATTTACTACCTCCATTTGACCATCGGTTTGAGGATGACAAGTAGTAGAAAATAACAACTTAGTTCCTAACTTAGCCCATAAAGTTCTCCAAAAGTGACTTAAGAACTTAGCATCTCTATCACTTACAATCGTCCTAGGCATTCCATGTAGTCTAACAATTTCTTTAAAGAACAAATTAGCTACATTAATGGCATCATCCGTTTTAGTATATGTAATAAAGTGTGCCATCTTAGAAAACCTATCAACAACCACGAAGATAGAATCTTTACCTCTCCTATAACGAGGTAAACCTAACACAAAGTCCATGCTAATATGAGTCCATGGTTCATGAGGAATAGGCAAAGGAGTATACAATCCATGCGGTTTAGATGTAGATTTAGCTTGCAAACAAACAATGCAACTAGCAACATACTTTCCTACATCATGTCGCATCTTAGGCCAAAAGAAGTGTTCATGCAATATATCATATGTTCTATCAACTCCAAAGTGACCCATTAAACCCCCTTCATGCGATTCCCTCAAGAGCAATATGCGCAAAGAGCAAGAAGGCACACACAATCTAGATTCCTTAAACAAAAATCCATCATGCTTATAATACTTTCCAAAACCAGAATTTTCACATGCTTTTAATATTTCACTAAAGTAAACATCACTAGCATATAATTCCTTAATATACTCAAAACCAAGAAACTTAGAATCAAGCATGGAAAGTAAGACATACCTCCTGGATAACGCATCGGCTACCAAATTCTCCTTACCTTGTTTGTATCGCACAACATAAGGAAAGCTCTCTATGAACTCGCTCCACTTAGCATGCCTCTTGTTTAGCTTTTGTTGGCCTCTTAAATACTTTAAGCTCTCATGATCCGTATGAATCATGAATTCCTTAGGCCAAAGGTAGTGTTGCCAAGTTTGCAACGCCCTCACAAGACCATATAACTCTTTGTCATAGGTTGGATAATTCAATGCAGCCCCATTCAATTTCTCACTAAAATAAGCGACGGGCTTCCCACCTTGCATTAAAACAGCTCCAATTCCAACCCCTGATGCATCGCATTCAATTTCAAAAGTATTGTTAAAGTTAGGTAAAACAAGCTAAGGAGCATTAGTTAGTTTATCCTTCAACGTCTCAAATGTTGTTCATCTCCCCACTTGAATGGTGCATTCTTCTTCATAACACTTGTAATAGGGGCGGCTAAGGTGCTAAAGTCCTTAACAAACCTCCTATAGAATCCGGCTAGACCATGAAAAGATCTCACTTGTCCAACGTTGGTGGGTGTTGGCCATTCTTTGATTGCCTTGATCTTTTCCTCATCAACCTCTATACCTTGCGATGAAACCACAAAACCAAGAAAAACAAGCTTGTTTGTGCAAAAGGTGCACTTCTTAAGGTTAGCATACAATTTCTCAACCCTAAGTACATCTAACACACATCTTAGATGCCTAACATGCTCATCTAGGTTTCGACAATACACAAGTATATCATCAAAATAAACAACAACAAACTTGCCAATAAAAGCTCTTAAAACATGATTCATTAATCGCATGAATGTACTAGGTGCATTAGTCAATCCAAAAGGCATAACTAACCATTCATACAACCCTAATTTAGTTTTAAAGGCAGTTTTCCATTCATCACCCTCTTTCATGCGAATTTGATGATAGCCACTCTTAAGATCAATCTTAGAAAATAAGCAAGCACCATGCAATTCATCAAGCATATCATCTAATCTAGGAATAGGGTGACGATACTTTACCGTGATGTTGTTTATTGCCCTACAATCAACACACATTCTCCAAGTCCCATCTTTCTTAGGAACAAGCAACACAGGAACAACACATGGAGAAAGGCTTTCACGCACAAACCCTTTTTGTAGTAGCTCTCCAACTTGCTTCTCCAATTCCTTTGTTTCTTCAGGATTTGTCCTATAAGCTAGCTTATTTGGAATTTGCGCCCTAGGGATGAAGTCAATTTGATGTTCAATCCCCCTAATTGGTGGTAAACCACTAGGAATCTCTTCAGGAAACACATCTACATAATCACTCAAAAGAGAAACAATGTTGCTTGGAAGCTCGCTTTCCAAGTGGTTAGTGCTCACAAGTGTATATTTAAGAAAAAGCAAGATCAAAACAGAATTATCATTCAAAGCTTCTTTAATCTCACTCTTAGTAGCTAACATACACTCCTTATTAACCTTCTTAGAACTAACATGCTTGACTATATCGCAATTCTTATCTAAATTAGCATGATTAGTCTTTTCTTTAGCCCTAAATTCCGAATCTAGCTTAGCAAAATCCTCTTTCAATTTCAATTGATCTTTTAAAGCCTCTTGAGGTGATTACGGAATAAAAGTAAAGGGCTTCTTACCACACATAAGAGTATATTGGCTCGTCTCACCATCATGTTGAACTTTGTTGTCATATTGCCATGGTCGTCCAAGTAGTACATGGCATGCTTGCATGGGTAAGATATCGCACAATATATCTCCTTTGTACCTGCCCAAACAAAGAGAAACTAAAACTTGTTTGTTAACCCTAATTTCCTCCTTATCGTTGATCCAACCCAAACTATAAGGTTTAGGGTGTTGTGTAGTGGGTAATTGCATCTCCTTCACCAAATAAATACTAGCTATGTTTGTACAACTCCCACCATCGATAATCACGCTACTAGGCTTCCCATTCGCATACATCCTAGTATGAAACAAGTTCTCCCTTTGGTTGTTCACATCATTTTTCACATAAGCACTCAAAGTTCTCCTAGCAACCAAACTTTTAAGTGCAAAACCGACACCATCATCACTATCTTCATGTGCATCTCCTTCATCATCTCCATCACCACTAGATCCTAGAGTAATCTCTTCATCTTCACTTTCGATTTCTCCTTGGTCATTCACGAACAACACTTTCTTGTTCACACAATCTTTAGCATAGTGTCCAAAACCTTGACACTTGAAACACTTGACATGATTCTTTGAAGATGAACTTGAGGAAGATTTAGAATCGGTTTTAGGGGTAGTACCTTTTTGCGCTAACTCCTTCTCTTTAGTCGACTTATCATCCTTCTTAATTGGAGTTTTCCATGAGCTTGATGATGATGTAAAACTCTTCTTATTCCTCTTTACTTGGCTTTCGGCCTTCAAAGCATGTTGAAGCAATTCCTCAACCTCATAGTGTTGTTGCATCTCCACAATATCATGAATCTCTCTAGTGTTGTTGAAGCAATTCTTTGGTTCGGCATGAGGATAGTAATCAAAATACATATCCAATTTTGACTCCCACTCCAAGTAATCGGATGGAGACCCTCTCCCATTGAATTTAGGGATTTTGTATTTGATGTTGTCCTTAGGCTCCTCTCTTTCAATTCCTCTCCCAGGCCGCATTTTTTCATTGTGAGCTTGTCCACCAAGTTCTTGTTGCCTTAGTCTTTCCATGGGATCGATTCTAGCAATTTGTCTCGGTGGTGGAGGATGATCCTCATTGTTGATTGTGGCATTAGCTCTTGTTGAGCTTGTGGATTTCTAGTTTCCAATGCCTCCAATCTTGTTGTCATGGTGCCAAGTTGTTGTATGACTTGTTGCAACATGGCATTTGTATTTCCTCCTTGATTTTGCTCTTCTTGTCTATCACCCATTGTATCTACAAAAAGAACAAAGATTAGTAATAAAAATCCTCACAAGTGTGTGTGTGCTTATACCTTTGACTTGTGCTCTCGTGTTTGTATTCAAGTCCTATGGATTGGCGGTCCACTACTCTCAATGATCTCACAAGATTTGCCTTTTACTAGCTTCAATAGGTCTAATAAGAGCAACTCCTAGAGCACTCCTTTCTTCTCGTGACCTACTTGAGGAACAAACAATTAGTAGCAAAGTTATTTGTGAATCAAAAGAAAGTGATCTTAAACCAAACCAAACCACTTAATGCAGGCTCCTTATGTCAAAATTCTTCTCCAAAGTTGCTGCACAAAAACTCAATTCAAGCACAATCACAATATCAATCGATTAGCATAAACCCTAGTACCACTTGTCTCCTATTTTGTACCACTTGAATCCAATAGGGTTTGTAACCTGGAATTCTTCAAATCAAATCACAATTAACAGCAAAAGCAATCCTAGGATCCAAATTACACAACCAATTAGAGTTATTGCAACTAATTAGATCAATTACACAAGAAAACCCTAATCCCCAAATTTCCCAAACTAAGAACCCTAGTTTCTGGAAAAAAATCGATAATAGCACAGCTTTTTTTTATTTTTTAAATATTTTTCCCAGAAAGATCACACCAAAATAAGGCTAAAGCTCAAATTTCACAGCTTTCCGAGCTCAAACGAATCCAGAACAAAAATCACAAGTTTCTGGTCGAAAATTTTTTTTTATTTTTTTTATATTTTTAGATATAACTACTAGTTATGAGGGACTCAAATCTGAAATTTCAAAGCAAAACGATGCAAGATGAATTGGGTATGAATTTTTGAAGTTTTTGAATTTTTGAATTTTTCAAGAAGGTGGTGCGATGAGTGTTTGGGTGTGTTGTGATGGATGAAAACGTGATGATTGATGTATAGAAGGATAGATTTACAGATTGAAGATGACAACCTATGCTCTGATTACCAATTGATACGAATCTAGTTGTATTAGATTCAAATCCCCTTTGAATATCCACCAAAGTCGACTTGAACTACTTTAACTCCTAGACTTGTATGTCGATGACCTTCACAAAGCTATCCCTCTTCTTTCGTCAGCCTTAAGCACTCAATTAGACCTGCAATTGAATTCTCAAGATCACAAGATTCACAAACAACTAAGTTATCTCAACCTAATTGCTTGCTAGGACTCTACAAGATGAAGAACCCTAAGTTTGCTCAAACTAGAACAATGAAGCCAAAGAAATCGATATGGGTATAAACCTCTTAACTTTATTGATTAACTTGACTTATGTTTACAAGAGGGGGATGGTCCCTTTATATAGTAGTAGGGGACGCATAACCCTTCTCCTAAAACTAAAAGGAAAACATTACATAAAGGAAGGAACAAGGAAATAGCCTACTCCTTGTCCTACTAGGAAAAGTAAATAACATTACATAATTAAGCAAGGATTGGACTTAATCAAACAAGACCCAACCCAATGTCTTCTAAACTAAATAAATAACTAATCTAAGATAGAATAGAGGCCCAATGGCCGAATTACACAATATTAAGCCTAATGCTCATCGATGGATAACATGGTGCACAACATGGAATCGTTTGGAATATTCCTTGTTGTGTGATCTTCAAATCGGCCCAATGAGTCTTCAATGGTCTTCAATTATTCAAGATGAGATCTTATAAAGCCCACCAAAGCTTCCTTAAACCTTTTAGCCCGAGCCCTTGTGATTGGACCCAACGGCATAGACAAAGGGTCGCAGGGTCGGTTGTGGCCGGGCATGGCCGAGTCGTTTGGCCGGTTGTAGCCGGACATGTCCATGTCGCGTGGCCGGTGATGGTCGGACATGTCCATGTCGCGTGGCCGGTCTTGTGGCCAGTGTTGCGCGGCTTCTCCAAGCAATGGCCGGTCACTTGTGCTTCCATCTCCATGCTCCTCCAAGCTAGCATTGACGACATCTACATGATCTTCATTGGCTCCAATGTGTTCTTCTAAGCCATGATAAGCCCTTGGCGCATCAATAACCAAATGCACCATTATAGTGAAAAAGCTAGGAGGAAACACCTTCTCTAGATTGCATAAAGCCAAGGCGGCGCGTTCTTGAAGTTTGTCTAGCTCATCTACCATGAGAAATTTAGCACAGAGAGCTTTGAATATGTTACAAATCTCAATTATGATTGTAGTCACTCTCTTTGGCATTGATGACCGTAAGGCTATTGGAAGTAAGTCATGCATTAAGACATGACAATCATGTGACTTCAAATTATACAGTTTCCGGTCACTAACATTCACACATCTTGATATATTTGAGGAAAAACCATCTGGAACCTTGATGTCCTTCAAAACTTGACAGAAAATCTCCTTCTCCTTTTTAGAGATAGCATATACGGCTGAAGGAATGCTTCTCTTTCCATTCTGATCCAATTAGGGATGAAGATCAGGTCGGATGCCCATCTCAACTAAGTCAAGACGACTATTTAGATCATCTTTTGATTTCCCATCCATGTCAAGAATGGTACCGAGGATGTTATCACACACGTTCTTCTCAATATGCATCACATCAAGGTTGTGACGCAGTAGATTGTGTTCCCAATAAATCAAATCAAAGAAAATGCTCCTCTTTTTCCACAAAGATGCCTCATTTGAGCCAACACCATCATCACCACCTCCGGTTTGAGTAGAAACGCCACCATCTTCGATATTTCTTCTTCTTTTTGCAGCTTTCTTCTTTTTCCCCTTGCCATACGAGAATTCACAACCATTCAACATCTCCAAGATGTCGGATCCAGAGGTAATCAAAGGTGCTTCCCGTAATTCCACCGTGTTGTCAAAAGCACGCTTCTGCGATCTAAAGGGATGGCCTGCCTCCAACCACCTCCGATGTCCCAAATAAGAAAACTTCTTACCATGCTTCAACCTATTGGAACATGTTTCGCCCGCACAACAGGGACAAGCAA
>AWWV01015490.1:0-18531 GCA_001974805.1 Corchorus capsularis | reverse complement strand
ATACGGTCCCTCAATTGAACCAAACGTTCACATGCAAAATATATTGTTAAAGTTATCTAAAAAAATATTGTTAATTTAGTAATTAACTCAGATTTCTTTTCTTGTTGACATTTTGTTTTATTTTATTGTATTAATTTTACTTGTTAAAACTTGAAAGCAAACCAAACATAATTACACAATATTTGTTTTTTTTTTGGTGAAAATGTAGCATGATTTGTTGAATATGGTATAAAGTGGGGCACAAAACTTAGGACAGGGGATTTCCATCCTCCTAGTAAGTTCTTCCCTGTTTTCCTAGTTATTTTTTTTTCTTTCATCCGTTTTTATGCCTGCCATAATATATGCATGTATTTCATGGATATTCGTATTTCATGGTCAAAGAATTCAAGATTGAAAAGCATTAGCCGTTATTAATTATAAGATAATAATTAATCCCATATAAGCGCAAGATTTAATACTAGCATTCACATGGTTTGCAATTATTATGGGAAAAAGTAATAGAGTAATAAATTAAAGCAATGTTGACTTGTTGATCACTTCCGCAATGTGAGCCTAGAGTTCCAATTCATCTAATTCTGAAGGTGTTATTGCTTTAATCCTCCTCCTATGCTATAGAGTGCTTACTTTTGCTTCTTCAATTCATTAAACTTTCCCTTGTGTTATTGCTTTTTGAGTTTCCTGAGTAAGTTCTTCCTCTATTTTCTTGAATTTCAACCAACCAAAAGAAAAAAAAAAGAAGAAAAAAAGACAAAAAATACCCTGCTTACTTAGTTTCTTTTCACTTGATTCTACTCTATTTCTCTTTACCACTCCAAAGAAAAAAAAAAAGAAGCTTTGTTGTTTAAGTTTAGATCAGTCTGTTTCTGCTTTGAGTTTCATTTGAGGAGTGAGTGTGGAGAAAGTCCCCTGCAGTAGCAGCAGCAACAATTAATTAAATCCACTAAGATTTAGAGAAGATCCTAACTGATCTCAGGTAAACTTGGAGAAGTTCCTGACATTCTATTATATTATATACTAATTTTCATGAGTAATTTTCAGTTGGTTTACGTGTACCGTCTTTTTGTTTGAAGAAAAAATGACATTCATTTATGCAAATGAAAGTATAGTATAATGCAAATATTTATACTAGTTGCAAATTGTAGAAAATCTTATTCTTACCCCTCCACTTAGTAAATTGTTCTTCAAAAACTAGCTAGAGAAAATTAATATGTATCCTTATTCAATGCTGCTTCATTTTTTTAGTAACTAGGAAGCTTTTGTTTTTTATTTTCATTTTTTAAGCCACAAATTTCAATAGGAAATCAAAACCGCCATCGCCCATCTGCTATCATTTCATATTTAAAAAGGTTTTTAGTTTTTAATTTCTTAAGCACATAATACTACCATGCAGTAAAATAATTTCATTCAATTTCTTATATTAAAACTCTTGTAGATCATCGTGAAGAATGGGTGGTTTTTGTGAGGCATGGGGCTCTAATGTCTTGGCGTCAGTGTTTGTGGACTACATGGTGAAGCCGACAGTGCGCCATGTTGGTTATATGTTCCGATTTAACAAAATTCTTAAAGATCTGAGGGAGAAAAGCGAGCAACTCAAGGTTAAGCAAGCTTCGGTGGAAGCTACAGTCAAAGACGCCGAGAATCAAAACCAAAGGATTAATGCGGTGGTCGAAGATTGGCGGACCAAGGCACGCACACTCCAGCAGGATGTAGAAAGTTTTGATGTCAAATTAACAAAAGAAAACAAGAGGTGTTTCTATTGGTGTCCTGATTTTTATTGGCGATATCGGCTCAGCAAGCAAGCAGCGGAGAAGAGTCTCGCCATTTCTCAACTTGTGGACAAGTCCCGGTTTGAAGTTGTAGGCCACCCTGCTGATCTTCCAGGCATAAGTCTTCTTCCATCCAAGGAGTTCCTGCCATCTAAGTCGGCTGATTCGGCTGAAAGACAGATCATGGAGGCATTGAAAGATGATGCGGTGAACATAATTGGAGTGTGGGGGATGGGAGGCGTGGGCAAAACAACTCTGGTTAAAAAGGTGGGTAGGAAAGCCAAAGAAGAATTGAAGCTTTTTGGTGAAGTGGTGCTTGTTACTGTGTCCCAAAATCCAAATATTGGAAAAATTCAAACGGAAATTGCAGAATCATTAAAATTGAGATTGAGTAATACAACGGAAGATGGCAAGGCAGAGCAAGTATGGGCCAGACTACAAAATGAAAAGAGTATTCTCATAATACTCGATGACGTTTGGAAGGAACTAGATTTGAAGGCAGTAGGACTAGGAATTCCAGTTGGTGAGCATCGATTCAAAGGTTGCAAAATTCTTCTGACAACTCGATCTGAACGAGTATGTTCTTTTATGCAAAGTGGACGGGTTGTACGATTGGATCTTCTAAATGAAAATGAAGCATGCCAATTATTTAAATCGTCTGCTGCACTAGATGATAACACTTCTTCTGATATTGCCCAGGTAGCTGCTGAAGTTGTGAAAGAATGCAAGGGCTTGCCTATAGCATTATCAACTTTGGGAAAGGCTCTAAAGGGCGCAAGTCTTCATAAATGGAGGGAAGCAAGTCAAAGCCTTAAAAACCATACAGTGCTGGACAATATTGAATGTGTTGCGGAAGATGACAGAAATGCTTACATCTGTCTTAAATTGAGTTACGATTTTTTGAAGCTTGAGCACACCAAGAAATGTTTCTTGTTGTGTTCTTTCTATCCAGAAGATCATTCGATTCCAATAGAGGAGTTGGTGAGACATGCGTGGAGTTTAGAGTTGTTCAAAGGCAAAAAATCAATTCAAGAAGCAAGAGATGCGATCTATACGGTAATGGATGACCTCAAAGCTTGTTCTTTGCTATTAGACGATGGGAAGACGCATGTTAAAATGCATGACATGGTTCGTGATGTGGCTTTATGGATAGCGTCCCAAAAGGAGAACCATTTTGTCATAAAATCAGAGTTGAGAGCAAGGGAGTGGCCAATGGATGAAAATTTTGAGCATTGTACAGCAATCTCTTTTTTGGATTGCAACATAAAAGTAATTCCAGAAGGATTGGAATATTCGGAGCTTGGACTTTTGTCATTTACAGATGGTGTCCTGGATGAAGAGAAAACCATAATGTTTTCAGGTTCCTCTTTTCAAGGGATGAAATCTTTGAAAGCACTAAATATGGTGAGAATCAAAGGATCCTTTTCACAAGATGCACTTGAGATGCTCACAAATCTTCGAAGTCTATATTTGGAATCTTGCGAGATCAACACCTACAACACCATCTCTTCATTAGGAAACCTAAAGAAACTTGAGATTCTTAGTTTCTTTGGTTCTGATATTGAGCAACTGCCCGATTAAGTTGGGGAATTGAAGAGTCTAAGATTGCTGGATTTGTCCTATTGTCAGATGTTAAGAAGGATTCCTCCAAAAGTAATAGGAAGATTATCCCGGTTAGAAGAGTTATACCTTCGTTGGTGTTGGTTTAAGTTTGACGAATGGCTGGTTGAAGGGTCGACAAATGCACAAGTAAGGAATGCTAGTCTTTTTGAGCTAAATGAGTTGCCGTGTTTAACCACGCTAGTGTTGAATGTGGTTGATTCTGAACGTATTCCAAAAGACTTTGTTTTTCCTGAATTACAGAATTATAGCATAGGGATAGGAGGTGATGCGGATGAAGACTATCCCTCCAGGCGATACTTGAAAATTAGCAAAATTGCCACATTACATGCATTTAAGAATTTACTTGAGGTGGTAGATGTGCTTGAGCTGTTTAGCATAGTAAATTACCAAAGTCTCGTGGATGTAAGAAATTACCAGCATGTTCCAGTGACCTTCTCAAATTTATCGGTTTTGAAGATCAATGGCATGAATTGCTTCAAAGGGCTTTGTAATGGTCCGCCTCCTGATGGGTTCCTGAAAAAGTTGGAAACTTTGAAGATATGGGGATGTGATAGCTTGAAAAATCTCTTCCCGGCGTCAGTTCCTGATGGTTTCCTGAAAAAGTTGGAAACTTTGGATATATTTAAATGTGGTAGTCTGAAAACTCTCTTCCCAGCGTCAGTTACAAAAAATTTTGTGCAATTGAAAAGTGTCAAAATAACCGCCTGCAATATGTTGGAGCACATTTTTGAGGAGATGGAAGGTGCTAATGAATATCAGGTGCTACCCAAGTTGGAAACTTTGGAGATAGACGAATGTGGTAGCCTGAGAACTCTCTTTCCAGGGTCGGTTACTAAGAAATTTGTGCAATTGAAAAGTGTCAAAATAGCCGCCTGCAATATGTTGGAGCACATTTTTGAGGAGATGGAAGGTGCTAATGATCAGGTGCTATCCAAGTTGGAAACTTTGGAGATAATGGCATGTGGTAGCCTGAAAACTCTCTTTCCAGCGTCAGTCACTAAAAAAATTGTGCAATTGAAAAGTGTCCAAATATTTGACTGCAATATGTTGGAGCACATTTTTAAGGGGATGGAAGGTGCTGATGATGAGGTGCGGCAAAAGTTGGAATCTTTGAAGATAATAAGATGCAGTAGCTTGAAATATCTCTTCCCACCGTCGGTTGCTGAAAAGCTGGTGCAATTAAAAATACTCCGTATACATGGCTGCGATATGTTGGAGCAAATTGTCGAGGAGATGGAAGTTGCTAATGGTGAGATATTATCAGTCAATACCTGCTTTCAACCTTTATACTTGTTGCCAAATTTGAAAACTCTTAGAATAAGTAATTGTGCCAAATTGGAATGCCTCGTGGACATGACAAGGAAGCAGCATTTACCGGCCATTGAACTAATGTCAAATTTGGAGGAGCTGCAATTAACAAGTATGACTAGTTTGAAATGGTTGTTCAATGGTGAGTGCCCAAACAGGTTGTTACAGAAGTTACAATCATTGGTGATAAGACGTTGTAGCAGCATGACATCTCTCTTCCCATTGTCCTTTGCTCAAAACCTGGTACAATTAAAGAAGGTCGACATAGTGGATTGCAATATGTTGGAGCGACTTGTAACGGAGGATGATAATTTTCAAATGTACTTGTCAAACAACCATGACGGTCACCATCCTACTTGTTTGCAGGAATTAGAAGCTCTGGAGATTAGCAATTGTTCTAAATTGGAATATGTTCTTCCAAGCTCTTTGGTTGGAAATGGTCTTCCACAGTTGAAGAATTTGACGCTACGAAATTTGCATGAACTAAAACAAGTCATTCCCCTCGGCCAAGGAAGGAACGGCGGAAATGATGTTTGCCTCAAACTGTTGCCAATGTCCTTAAAAACTTTACAACTTTCAGGTTGTCCCAAGTTGAGACCTTTCACCGTTTCGTCGACTCATCAGATGATGGTATGTTATTTTCAATTAATTGCATCTTTCATAAAATTAAAATTACAAATATATAACCTTTAATTTTTTTTAATTAAATTTCTCATGAAGTTTCAATATACAACTTCATATTTATACTAGTAACTACTTGTTGCTTGAATCGATCCTTGTCTTTTTCGAAATAATAAGCATTTATTTGTCCTTGGTGCTGCTATGATATTTTAAGAAAGTAGGTAACATTTGTTTAAACGATATATGCTGTGTGTTTTCTAGTGGATATGCATTGAAGGATCAGAAAGCAACCAATTGTTCAATATTCCAGTTGTAGCACAAGGGAGAGTAAACTCTTCAAATAAGGAATATGCAGTTATTGGGAATCATGTTGAAGAGATGTTTCACCTCCATGAATCTGGAAACATCCTTTCCATTTTGACGATGTTCGAAGTGAAGAATCTACCTGAGTTGAGAGTTATATGGAGATGTCCCAAACAGCTAATGACCCTTCAAAATCTTGAAGACATTGAAGTGTTTGGTTGCAATAGGTTGAGATATGTCTTCTCACCTTTGCTTGCTCGAAATTTACCAAAGTTGAGGCATTTAAAAATTGAAAAATGTGAGGATCTGGAGCAAATTGTGGACGCCTCATCATCATCACCACAAGATCCTGAGCAGCAATCTTTAAATATTATAAGCTTCCCTAATCTGATGCAAATCGAGATTGAAAGTTGCAACAACCTTAAATATGTGTTCCCTATTAGTATTGTTGCTGATCTTCAACGACTTGGCAATATATGGATTTCAAAAGCGAGGAAATTGGAGCAAGTATTTGGATGTGAAGATAAAGCAGATGCTAAAGATCATGACCAGGTGGAGGAAACAGTGTTGCTGCTTCCTAGATTACATAAATTATACCTTCAAGTGCTACCCAGCCTCATAAGCTTCAGCTCAGTGGATTATCATTTCTTATTCCCTTCTTTGTATAAATTAAAAGTAGCCGATTGCCGACAGATGACAACAACTTTTAGCATCGATTCGGAGTCTTGTGCACATGCCAAACCACAGGTAAGTATAAATACTACCAAATTAAGTCTATTTTACTTTTTATTTCTTTTTGTCAACCAAAAAATATAGAAAAGGAAAAAAGGAATCATCATATTATAAATAGATTAGAAAATGAATAGAAAATCAAAACGGAATCTTAATTCAATCTCTTATTATGTTCATGTTGTTTAATTAGCTTGTGTGATTTTTCTTTTTGGCGAAATTAGCTTGTGTGATTATATGTTCAAATTAATGCATTAATATTGCAATCTCAAAAGGGCCACAATAAATAATTGATGGTAAGAGAAGTTGCATACTTCTTTGTTATATATACAGCACACATTAAAATTTGTGATTAACTTGAATATGGAAAACAGTTGATGTTAAATTTGATTTCGTTAGTCAATCGGATCAGTACCATAATTATCTTTTAGTATTGCTTCCAGCTTTTATAATTCCATATATGTTCGATCTGTATTGATAAAGATTCTGCAAATTTGATGGTCTCCATGCATGAATGTATATATATGCTTGATGATTGGAACGGTGTGTCATAATTGAGCAAGATTGTTCAAATTTGTTAGGCTAAAATTATTATTTTTGGTTTGAATGGATTGAATTAATTTGTTGTTTGATTGTAATTCTTTATAATTAATGGATCTTACTCTCGTTTATGGATTTAAACAAATTAAGTGCAGTAAATTCTTTTTTTTTTTTAATTTTATGGTTTAATATTTATTTAGTTCAGCAGGTAACATAATAATCAACATCTTTGTAGGGAAAATTGAATTAAAACAAATATTAGTGAGATTTAGTAAAATTTCTTCTTCCTTGTTTTAACTTGGTTACATATGCATATGTCTATTGACACAGGCTTCTCAACAGACAGAGGATCCATCAACAGCTCAAGAAACAATGTGGCCAAGAGGAAGTAATATTGATTGGAGCCGAAGGGGATATACATTATATGTTTAGTCGAACAAGGATAAAAAGTTAAATTAAGTGGCATATGCAAGATTAGGAACTTAGGATATATATGTGCTCTCCAAAAAAATCAATAAATTCTGTCGTGGTTTATGGGTCATTGTTCATTTTCGTTCTTTCCAGAATCAATAATGGAACGAAATTTCCTACAATTATTTCTCTATGTTGATTTCACAAGTATATTTTTTTTTGAGCAATAGAATATTTCATATATTATAAATCGGGATTACACACGTGCAGAGGGACTCCACACCAAACAAAGTTTTCACCCACATCACACTCTAAATGTGCCAAATTATGGGTAAACTTATTAGCAGAACGTTTTACATGCCTAAAACTACAAGAAGCAAAACAGCTACCTAAATCTTTAATTTGCTGTATCAAAGACCCTCCCTCCCACAAAGATGGAGTCAATTGGTTTAATTCTAGAATGGCCTGCAAGGAGTCACTTTCGGCTTCAATATGACCCAATCCAAAAGTCTTGGCTACCAACAACCCGTAGCGGATAGCGTAAACTTCTGCAAAGAGTGAATCTGGCACCCATGCAACTCTAGTAACCGCAGTATAAAGCACTTGTCCTGTTGAGTCTCGAATTACCACACCCATACCTGCTTCCTTCCTTCGACAACAATATGCAGCATCCGAGTTTAGCTTAAAGGTACCAGGAGATGGTGGCCTCCATGGTTGCTCGACCTGGGAGCATTGTAATCTCTCAAGCCTTTGATTAGTCGCTTCAAAATCCGACACCAAATTAACAGCCATAACACACACAACAGAAGGACACTTACACACTCCATCATAAAGGGCTTTGTTCCTATTATTCCAGATTAGCCATAAGAGCGAGGCAACTAATTCCAAAGACCCTAGTTGGCTGGCCTTTTCCAATAAAAGTGACCAAAAATCATCACGGCTTGACCACTCAAAGAAATACCCCTGTATCCAAGGACATGACTGCTCCCAAACTCTATAACTAAAATGACAGACAAAAAAGATATGATATATAGAAGATTCATCAATACCACAAACATCACACACACTGTCTATTTGGACTCCTCTAACTTGAAGTTGAGACTTAGAAGGCAGAATATTACTCACCAAACGCCAAAGAAAAAACTTAACCTTAGGTAACACTAAAGCCCCCCAAATGATACGCCATTGAGAAGATCTATTCTCAGGAGAAATGGTAGTCCTTCCTAACAAGAATCGAGCAATAAAATACCCACTTCTAACTGAATATGATCGGTCGTCAGCAATCATAAAAATAATCCCCACAATAACTAACTAAACTAGCTAGGGCAAGTAGGGGTCGAATCCCACAGAGAAGGGTTATATGATGAAAGAAAGAAAAATAAAGAAAAAAATCTTTTCCAAAAATCAATTAGAAAACAGGGTAAAGATGTGGGTAAAATAAACAGTGATAATTAATCCCCTAAAAACAATTAATCTAAAAATAAAGCAAAGAAAATTAAATCTAGATCTAAATCTAAAGCAAATTAATAAAGCAAACAATAATTATAAAACATACTTCTTCTCCGATGGTATGATTCAATCAAATTAACTATGGATCATCGACTAAAAAGGTGAATTAAGCATCTTATTCTTGACTGACAACTGATATAGGTTTCCCAACATGTATTTTAGATAAGAGGCCGGTTAAAACTGCAGTTATCCCTTTTATTCCTTCAGCAATCGATTACTTTTTTAGGGCTTAAAGATCACTTAAGAACAAAACATTAAGATTAATTAGTTTTACACACATGCCTACAAAGTAGAATCATACGAAGAGAAATTTCTCGCCCTCCGATAGACAAATACCCATTAAGCAGCGATTAAACAAACCTAATTTGCTACAAACAATCAAACTTGAGTGGTTAATTCTAAGCTTGATCTAGCCATAGATCTTCCTCTTACATCGTTAGTGGCCACATAACTCAAATAAGATTCAAGATCATAAAATTATTTTAGGGTTTTGACTATCATCAAGAACTTAACACAAAATTATAAGTATAGAAATCTCACCATAATCAATTGATTGAATTCACCAAAGGATCAGAAGTATTAAGGGTTTAGCTACTCATGGACTTAGGAAAATCCATGAGAGGCATAAGAATACTTACAGAACTAAGGAGGAACGATTTCTCCTCCTTGAAACCCTAGGGACGTCGCACCCCTCTATGGCTAGAGAGGGTGTCGACTTCCCCCTTCTAAAACTAGAGAAAAACCTAAAAACTAAAGAAAGGTAGAAAAAGATAATTATGTATCTAGTGTAGAGTTGTGTAAGTGTTAAAAATTGTGTGATTTGTGATACATGAGGTGGATATTTATAGTGGAGGAATAGGGTAGGACAGTTTAGGGGCTGACTTAGACTCCAAGTTGGATTAGATGTCATCCTAGAGTAGAATCCAAGTTAGAATAGGATTCTGGAATTTTCTGGATTTCTGCAGAAACTTTGACTTGATATTCGGGTTTGAATATGGCAGATCTGGGCTTTGCACTTCAAAAGAAAGTTGTAGAGCTTGGAGTTAGCTTTTCAAAGGCTACTCGTGGGCTTAAAACGGACATTTGAGCAGAAAGTTATGGCATTTCTACGAAGACTGCGCTGAAACCGGGCTTATATCGCAAATCTGCGGGATTAGTGCGGGATTTGGATATTAGGCCTACAAATTGAGATTTTAACTCCAATTATAGGTTTATATGGGCTGAGTATATTCCCATATAAATAATCCAAAAATCCTCAACTTCAGGGCTTCTTCTGGGCTTGGCTTCAATCCTTTGCAAATAAGCTCCAAATCTTCAATTTTTACTTCTTGAATTAATTCTTCAATTGTCTTCAAATCTTCAAAATATCTTCAAACACGAACTTCGCATCTTCAAATCTTCATTCCAAATGACTAAATCCATAGTTGAGTAAAAAGTCACTAAAATAGCTCCAAAAATAGTGAAAAACAATAAGTTTTCACTTTTCTTGTCTTCAGAATCTAAAAACACAAATACTAGCAAAATAGGGTAAAAACACATATAAAAGTAGCAAAAAGTATATAAAAATAGCTATAAAAACATGCATAATTTTAGCTCGATCAGAATATTGCCCATTATAAGCATTATTCCATATTAAAGTATCTCTCAAAGGCCGCTGTGTTAGGCCCTTGATATGGTGCTAGAGAGGGGGGGGGGTGAATAGCACTTTTAAAGAGTCTATGTCAACCTCTAGAACTTTTGCTAAGTTGGGTTAAATGGTAGATGAAATAGATGAAGTTTGAAGGTAGAAAGATGAGAAATTGCAACACAAAGTAAAAGGAAGGTTTAGAGAAGATGAATACTCACAATTTATAGAGGTTCGGTGCTCCCCACACCTACATCCTCTACCTTGATCTCCCCAATCAAGGATTTTCTCAAACACTTCACTAAACCGGTGAAATTCTAGCTTCCACCAAGCCTTTTACAAAGTGAGCTCTCCCCAAGCTCTAATCTTAAAAACAAGTTGATCCTAACTTGTTTCTACCCAAGAAAAAATGAATAAAGAAGTACAATGATCTCCCAAAGATCCCAAGTACAAGTTTTAGCTCAATACAATTTTCTCTCAAAAATAGTAGAAATGAAGAACAAAGAGAAATAAAATCTTTCCTCACTTGATCTTTGATGTATGGAGTGTTACCCCTTTGAATCTTGCTTTGGATGAGTGTTGAAGAGGTCTATATATGCTCTCTCACATCATTCTAGCCGTTGGGCACCTTTTTCCACTTTTTCAAACTAGCCGTTATTTTTGTCTTTTAGTGGGCGGTGGCAGTTTTAACACCAGTTTTAGTCGACTAAAAGTGTACTGCATGACGAGTTACTGTTCATACAGATTGGGCACATCAGGCTTGGCACTTTTAACGCCAGCTCTAGTCGACTAAAAATGTCCACTCTCTAATTTTTGAGTATTTTCCTTTCTTTGCATATTTCTTCAAGGTAACCCTTATGTAAGCTTCTCCAAACTTCATATTAATCTTCAATATTGTTAAGGCTTTCTCCATATTCGATTCTTGAGTTACAATTTAAACTCATATCTTTTCTTTTCTCTCCAAGCCTTGATATTCTTATTTATCATTCTTCATCTTGGCATGAATGAATTCAAATCACTCCCATACTTGATCAAGCTCATAGCTAGACTTGATTTTTGTCTTAGGGACTTGGATATACATTTAAACATTAGCTTTCCCTTATACACTCAAGTAAAATGGTTAGACACACATATGGGGAATGTTTTGTTATCATCAAAAACACATGGAGTCAACACGCTGGTATAGTGGTATGCTCAAAATCCTATCAACATCTTCCTGAACAAAAAGCTCTTGCAGGAGATCAACATCCCACCGCCCCTCTAAATCACATAAAGCACTAACAGGATTCGATACACAAAGAGTACCCGGTTTGGCTAGAGGTCGGTAGGACGGTGGTTTATTCACCCACTTATCAGCCCAAATATTAATATTTCTCCCATTTCCAACCCGCCAGCGACACCCCTCCCGAAGAATCTCCCGACCTGCTAACAAACTCCGCCACACAAAAGATGGATTGTGACCCAAAGTTGCATTCATAAAAGATCCTCCTCGAAAATACTTTGCTCTAAAAACTCTGAAACATAGCGAATCTTCATTATGTAATAATCTCCAGCACTGTTTCGCTAATAAGGCTAAATTAAAAGCCTCAAAATCGCGAAAACCTAACCCACCATCCAACTTTGAAATGCAAAGATCATCCCATGACTTCCAATGGATCCTCCGTTTTACCTCTGTATCTCCCCACCAAAAACGAGCCATCACAATATTGAGTTCATGCAAAAAAGTTTTGGGGAATTTAAAATAGCTCATCAAGTAGGTGGGAATCGCCTGAGCTACTGCTTGAATTAGCACTGCCTTGCCTGCTATTGATAATAATTTCCCCTGCCATCCTTGAACTCGTTTAATCAGCCTATCCCGGATGACTTCCAGCTCCATCATTTTCGCCCTACCTATCATAATAGGCATTCCCAGATATTTGTCTCTATCTAAAATCCTTTGCACTCCCAAATAATTCATTATCATGCTGCGAAGATCTTCCGGGGTATTTTTGCTAAAAAGAATTGCAGACTTATCTATATTGATTTGTTGGCCCGATGCTAACTCAAATTGTTTCAGAACATTTAAAATAGCATCACAGTCTGCTAAGGAAGCCGGCGAAAATAGCAAGCTGTCGTCTGCAAAGAAAAGATGAGACACCCTAGGTGTAACTCGAGAAACAGCTACTCCACAAATATGTCCCAATCTTTCTGTATTTTGTAGCAAACAGGAAAAACCCTCCATGCATAACAGAAACAAATATGGTGAGAGAGGATCTCCCTGTCGTATCCCTCTAGTATGAGCAATTTTATCTGTTTCCTCCCCATTAACGAGAACAGAATAAGATACCGTCTCAACACAATGCATGACTAGAGAAATCCACCGATCTGCAAAGCCCAGCTGCCTCATAATTCCTTCTAAAAATTTCCACTCTACACGATCATATGCCTTGCTTAAATCTAATTTCAAGGCCATATGTTTTTCTATCCCCCTCATCTTATTTTTCATGTAATGGATAGTTTCAAAGGCTATCATGGAGTTATCAAAAATCATCCTGCCAGGGGCAAAAGCACTCTGGTATGGACCTATAATATTTGGCAAAATTTCCTTCAAACAATTCGTTAGTGTCTTTGAAACAATCTTAAACACTACGTTACACAAACTTATAGGCTTATAGTCCTTAACTTGACAGGGATTATCAATTTTCGGTATAAGCGCTATATTTGTGTGATTGATCTCTGGAAGCGCAACACCATGATTAAGAAATAATAGTGCCATCTCACTTACCTTTTCACACACTATATGCCAATATTTTTGATAAAATAGAGGAGACATCCCATATGGACCTGAAGCTTTGTTCGGAACCATATCAAAAGCAACAACACGAACCTCCTCAGAAGTAAACTCCTTCATCAGCAAATCATTCATCTCAACTGTGATCCGACTATCAACGAGTGCAAGGACCTGGTGTATGTCAGAAACACTTGGCGAATTTGAGGAGAACAACTCACGGTAATACACGAAAATCATCTTCTTCACTATAGTGCTATCCTGCTGCAAAGTTCCATTACTGTCCTGTATTGAAGTAATCTGATTTCTTCTATTACAGTGCGAAGCAACAGAATGGAAAAATTTGGAATTTTGATCTCCTTCCCTTAGCCAGTTCACCTTCGCCCTCTGACTCCACATGGATTCCTCACGATCATACAACTCATTTAGCTCGTCGAGCGCAGCATAAAATGGGCTCAAATCACTACTACTTTGAACCTCATAATATATGGCTTCAAGCTCCTTCCTTTTTTGATAATATTGGTGTGTACGCAGCCAAAGACTTCACGATCCCAACGCTGCAAGTCCTGACCACAACATTGTATCCGGTGTTTAAGATCAAGCCCTTCCCCCCTGTTCCAACTACTAGAAATCACATTTTCAATGCCTACATGCAACACCCACATATTTTCGAATCTAAAATGCCTCCGACCTCTATTGGATACACCAACCAGATTATCTAAAACATGAATCAAGAGTGGAAGATGGTCTGAAGTAGAATTTGTTAAGTTATGTACAAATGAAAAGCTAAATCGATCTAGCCATTCTTTAGTGACAAAGCACCGATCCAGTCTTTCAAAAATAGTCTCACTTCCACATCTTTTAAACCATGTCATGGCTGGACCTATAAATGGAAGTTCCTGGAAATTACAAAACTCCACAGCATCCCGGAACCCCTGTATCTGCCTTTGTGATCGTAATTGACCACCAATTTTCTCATCAATTGACAAAATCTCATTAAAATCCCCTGAACAAATCCAAGGGAGTTGAAACTTAGTAGATAATAATTTAAGAAGTGCCCAAGACTCATGTCTCCTAGTCACCACCGGAGACCCATAAAAACCAGTATAACGCCACCTTTCATCAGAATTAGCATCAATTATGGCATCAATGTGAGATAAGGAGAAAGAAAGAATAGACACAAAGGAAGAATTTTTCCAGAGCAAAGCCAAACCGCCTGCTCTTCCAACACTCTAAACTGTAAAACACGAATCATAACCCAAGCGAACACGGAGCCATTCCATTTTGGATTTATTACATTTTGTTTCTGAAAGAAATAAAACAGGAAAATTATTACTATGGACTAACTCCCTAAGAGCATGAACTGTTCGGCGCCCTCCGAGGCCCCGACAGTTCCAACTTAGAATCGTCATGGTTCCCGGCAGGGATGGGTGTCCACTATCCCGGCCGATTTAAAGTTTTGCCCAACATTCTGCCCATCAGAAGCATCACTGTTGTTCGCCTTGGACAGGTTCGTCTCAAAATCTCGATAAATAGCTTCACCAAATTCATCCTCCTCATGGTTTGCACTCCCCTTGTCTTGCTCCTTAGCCTGCTTTTGATTCCCTGTATTGAAAAAATCATAATTTGGTACTCCTTTGGTACGCTTCTGCCCAATTTTGTGATTTGAACAAGGTCC
Organism: Corchorus capsularis; assembly: GCA_001974805.1. Classification (NCBI taxonomy): domain Eukaryota; kingdom Viridiplantae; phylum Streptophyta; class Magnoliopsida; order Malvales; family Malvaceae; genus Corchorus; species Corchorus capsularis. The sequence continues at coordinate 3,652 of AWWV01015490.1, read as the reverse complement.
CAAAACATCAAAACTATAATTATATGTGATGCGTGCCGTCTTCTTCCACTTTTGATGCCTTCTTCCTTGAGGCGGCGATGTCGCTCCAAAAACAAAGGCTGGTGAAATTGAGTCATCTGGCAGTGTAATAAAATCATGACCCTTCTGAGCCAATTCCCGTTGCTGTAAAGGTAAGAATTCGGGTTGATTGTTGTCTTGAATACCCGGCTCTGGGATTGGATTCGAAGGCCCAATACCCGGGATTTGGCGGCCCAATTCCCCATTTGAAGGACCCATTTGTGCAGGCCCAAATAGTCCTTCCCCTGTAACCAACACGTCTCTCATTCCTGTATTCAAAGTAGGATCAGGAACAACCTCCTTCTACTTAGCCCGAGGATTTCGCAGAGCAGCAAGTGAGGCAGCTAATAGTTTAGATCCTCGCTCCTGATGTGCCCCTGAATTCGTGGGAAACTGCCTCGTATGGGAGTTGACTTCCACGTTCTCCATACCTCCCTGATTTTGTGCGACCGGTAGTCCTTCCTTCGACTTCACGATCCCACCTTCCACGCGATCAACCCCACACGCCACCGCTGCCCTTTGCCAGAGTATCTGACTATCTACATGGCTTCGGAAAGCTCTCGGTTGGCTAGTACCAGATTCTGTAATTCCCAGCCTTTGATGAGTTCCAAGCCTAAAACCCACCCCCTGATTGGAAAGTCCCTGTCGAGACCTAGCTAGGAAACCCGATTGACGTGGCTTGAAATCTGGCATCTCAACTCGAATACTATCATCATATTGCTTCTCGATGTATCCTTGTGTTCGCAGCATCGTTACTCCCACCGGACAGTCATTATCCAAGTGAGTCAGCATACTACAGACCCTGCAAAATGCAGGTAATTTTTCATATTTAAAACGAACAGTAAGCTCACCCTGAGAAGTGGATACTGTAGTATTCTTCCTCAATGCATCTGTAAGAGTAAGCACCACTCTGATCCGAAGGAGCCTCCCACAAGTGTCATCAACTTCCAAGATCGGTCCCATGAGTTCTCCAATCGAAACACCAATGCGTGTGTTCATCATCAAAATCGGCAGATCAAAAATCCGGACCCAATACTGACATTGATAAAAAACAACCTCTGTTGGGATTTGCAAACCATCAAAGTCTTTGAGTACTAGAAGCGCTCGGTTAAAGCACCAAGGTTGACTGACCAAAATCCGATCCCGTTCGCCATCATCTTCAAAAAGAAAGATAAAGAGGTTGTCATCTGTCTCCTTGACCATAAAGGCCCCTTCTAAACGCCAGGCAAGCATCATCGCCGTCTTCAGACCCTCTGCATTAGCCTTGCGTTTGGAGAATAGTCTACCAATTAAGTGGAACCAAATCAGGTCTCCATCACTATCCCCCAACCACTCATGATCATTCACCACAACTGCATTTCCAGCATCACTTTGAAGTGAAAGGCAAGACATATTTGATAAAGCCCCTTCCATGAAACAGAGAACAACTATGTATTGAACTAGAAAAAGGAGCGGAATTAGGAAGCCAAAAGGGAATATAGTCCACCACATTCCCTCCTGCAGTATTTGTAGTGAGCAAAGCAGAAGTCCGTTAATAGGAAATCGTAGAATCAAGATTTGAATTTCAAAAAACAGTTGAGGCTTATCTCTTCGAAGAGAGAAGTTTGTAATCAAAACAATAAGATCATTCGAATCAGGTATAGACTCCCAAAGATTCAAGGAGGAAATCCTGTACTGTGACAGGGGAAAATCTCTACTAGGAAAAGTCCAGAGAGAAGAAGGCCAAAGCAGGGAGGAGAGCTCTAAGCAAGACATATTAAACCAATATTGATAATAATTTATATGAATAGATTATAGGTAGAATTAAAGAGAAAAATCATGAAAATTAAAAAGGTGGAGAGGGGGAAGGATATAATTGCAAAAAACATTATCCTTGTCAATAATGGAGGCTACCCATTTCTCTGGCCGGCCCCCATGTTGAGCAAACATTGTTGTGTCTGCCTGTTACCAAGTCTAATACAACCAAATTCATTCATGGAAGAAAGGTTTATTAACCCAAGCTTTGACTGGTCTATTTTAGCCTTTCTGGCTATCTTTTTCAAGTATATTTTTGTTGTTTCCATAATGTGTGATTTTAATGACCTTGATAAAAATATATGATTTTTTTTTCACAAAAAAAAATGATTTTTCAATACAATAATTCTTTTTGCCCCGCACCCGATTTGTTATCTCAACTAGTGAGTGTAGTAGTGCTCAACTTATCCAAAGAGTCTTTGAATGAGTCGATGTGGGATTTTTTTTTGAAAGGCAAAAACATTAATAATAGAAACAAATTCAAGTAAAGAAACATACAACAAGTGACTTCAAAAGATCAAACACATCCACTGCTGAGAAACCAATTAGCAGCAAAACAACAGAAACAACCAAACCCGGAGACGGACTGATAAGCATATTTTATATGCTTAAATTACCTAAATTTATGAGCCAAAATTGATTGAATTAGTTGAATTTTGAGTGATTATGGCTTGATTCCATCATACTTTGAATTTATTGTGTCATAGGACCAAAAGGAAAAGAAAATGACAAAAAGGAAGCAAGGAAGAGGGATTTGAAGATGGATTTGTAGAGAGAGGCTAGCATAAAATTTCATGTTGGAAGATAAAGAAACCCCAAGGTTTCAAGCTTTTACAATGACAACTCAAAACGGCAGAAACTACAATTTTGAAACCACAAGGTTTCAAAATTGGAACCCAACCGTTTCAAGTTTCAACAACTTTAAATCCAAGATGTCCATTTCACTAACCTTATCAAGTAGCATGTGACGTGTCAGCCACATAGAAGAAGGATATTTGTTTGTTTGTTTCAAGGCTTTTGTTGGTTAGTATATATTGGTTAGAGGATAGAGAAACAGATCATCATCCATCTTTCATCATCTTTTATTTTTGTAGAGAAAACAACCTTTGTAAATAGTTTTAGAGAGAGAAAGGAGATCTAGAGCATGGATGGAGCTTGAAGAAGAGCTTGTAGAGGGAGAAACAACTTGGGTCTTCATCACTCTTCAAGATTCAACTTTAAGAATTAGAGTTTCTTCTTTCCTCTCTCTTTATGTTTAGTATTTTAGTTTTTGTTCTTTTATTTCTATAATATTTATGTCTAGCTAAAACCCAAGCTAGGGATTGGATTGAAACCTAGTTTGGGGGAAAACATTTGGGATGTTTGGATTAAGTTTTTGATGAACTAATTTTTATGGGTTTTATTTATTTCTCTAGTTATTGTCTATTAAATGCCTTGTTTGGCCATCTTGGTGTTTATATTGGTTGGTATTGTGAGGTATCGACGGATGAAGCTTTGCCATAGACCATTAGAAAAATAGACCATTTGATTGTTGCTTAGACATAATCAATGATTAATTGGATGGGTAATAGTTGCTTGTGCTTAATGGGTCTTCCAATAGTTTAAGATATCGACGGATAGTTAAGCTTTTGGTTAGACACGATTGTGTAGCTCGACGGAGTGCATAGTTAGGCTAGTGCAATCCCATTGAGACCCCATTGACTCAATTCAAGGATTACCAATTTGTTTCTCCCTTAGGCTAGATGAATTTCCAAATCCTAGTGTTAATTACATTAGATTAAGTAACTTCACTTAGGTAGGA
>AWWV01015489.1:0-16344 GCA_001974805.1 Corchorus capsularis | reverse complement strand
TTTGATCGCTATGACGAAGCTATTTGAGAGGCGAAATCGGCGTTTTCAAGAAGCTTTTTGAAGCATTGGAGGTAAATACTTTGGAAAATTTTCAAGCAATGGAGGCAAGTCAAGCAAGTATTAGATCTTTGGAGTCTAAAATGGTGGAGTTAAACACTTTAAATGGAGAACAAGAATGGGATGAATCATCGCCATCAATGATATTGGATTTGGTCGACCATGTTAGTGAGCAAAGGTTGGAAAGTGAGGAAAAAATTGAGACACTTGATTACTTTCCAAATGACTTTGTTGAGATAGAGGAAGAAGAAGCCGAATCAATCATCACAACATTTCTTGAAAGCATCACAATGGATCTCGGTTTCACCAAAGACATGGTACCGATCATAATCGACACTCCATCACGAGAAGCAAGTGTGGGGGAGAGTGAGTGCGCATCAAGTATACAAAAGACACCCCCACATGAAGACTCCAATTCCAAGGCTGATAGTGGCAATTCTTCTTTTGTTGAGAGCTTGGGATATGAGGATCCCGACTTTTTTGGGCGTTGAGCGATTCCTTGAGTTTGGGAGCTTTGAAGATGCGTCATCCTTCACTTGGGTAAAGATGGACCAATTTTATGATGAAAATGGTGACACCAAGGATTGCAAAGTTAGTGGCATGCCAAGACGGCCACTGAAGGCCGAAGTCAATGTTGTGTGCCCAAAGTTACTTTTGCACAAACCGATTACGACAACAATGATGGCATTGGCAACACTTGCAATTGATGGCATTGAAGCTTCTCAATTTGGTTGTGTCCTTTCCTTTTCAATTTTTGTTAATTTTATAAATTGTCTTTATGTTTTACTTTTGTTGCTTTATTTCCTTTTTATTTTGAATGCCCTCATTTTTCTTCTCGTTGTCTTTCCTTTTCATTAGGTATATCAAGAATGGCTTGGAAAATCAAACTCCTCCATGACATTTTGAGCATATTAGTTTAACTCATGCATTTCAATATTTATATGTAGCATTTTTCTTAAAGCTTTTTACTTTTGTTCATTCACTTAGTTCATATCATTGCATTTACATAATTACATTTGGTGCCCAAGTTGTTCATGAAGTGTCAAGAAGATTCAAATGGGATTTGAAAGGTGAAAATTCTTTTGGAGCAAAGTCAGAATTTGTATGGATTAGAGTGATGTGAAGTCATAGTGAAATTGACAAGATTTGAGTAATGGAAATTGGCGGCAACTAAGAAGCTAGAGGCAGCAAAGTTGAAATTTTTCAGGGAGTCATTTTCTGGAACGGCAGGGGTTTCAATTTTGAAAACCCATGGTTTCTGCCTATTGAAGAAAATCTCAGGGCCTCACTTTTTGAAAGAGTGAAGGTTTCTAGTTTGAAACCTCAAGGTTTCTAAACAACAAAAAAAAAAGGAAGAAGACAAAAACAAAAAAAAAAGTAAATAAGTAGTCTTATCTACATCTTCTCTCTCCAATCCCACGGCACTCACCACTCATTTTCCTATTTTCATTTTTTTTAGCTAACTCTTTTCTTCTCTCTCTTTCTCTTTTCACGTCTTCTTCTTCTTCCCATTTTCTTCTTATTTTCTTCTTTCTTCACCAAACCAAACCCATTCAATCCAAATTTGTCACTCCTTTTTCATGATTTCCCTGTCAATTTCTTTATTCTTACCCCACTATTTAAGTCTAGTCCAAAGTTGTTCATTTTCTAACTTCAAACATAAAGCCCTAAATTTGAATCTTCATTTGAAATCACCAAATTCCAACCATAATTTCTCAAATTTCACTCTCCAAACTTCGAACCCAAGCCTTTAGAAGATCATTCAGTGGAAATCAATCAAGTTTTTGATCAAATTTTGAGCAACCCAACCAGCCACATGTAAAGGAGAGGGAGCACGAAATTCTTGAGCTATTAAACGTTATTCTTATTTCATTTTAGTTGTGGTAAGTCCTCTCAACATGGGTTTGCAGTGGGTGCCTCTGTTTCTACAAATTTTGTTGAACTTGATATGATTTGATATTGAGAATTTGGGCAAAGTTGAAAAATTCATTGAATTGATAAATTTAACTTGAATGTTGAGGTTGGGATGATTAATTGAATCTTGGGCAGTGTATACGGTCAAGTGGTGGGTTGATTTTGAGTCTGCTTCCAAATTTGGGTAGTTGACGCATGATTAAAATTTGAAAGTGCTGAAATTTTGGAATTTAGCTCCTAACCTACAATCGAGCGGTGAACAATGATACCTTGGAGCACCATTTGTAGTTAAGTAGCATTTAGTTTAGGATTTTAACTTTTAGCATTTCATGAACATGTTTACTTTGAATTGTAGTTGTAACTTCTTTGTTTTCTGCCTTTAGTGTTATTTATGGAAACTATGTTGGTTGTTAACTCAATATGCTGCTTTTAATTGCTAGTTATCTAATGATGTGAAATTGGATAGCATGTCTCTCTTATTTTCTTCAAGCTTCTTATTATTGAGCAGTACGTACAATCGCTTGGAAGTCAATGTTCGAATACACTCCCAATTTATGTTGCAAGATTCATAGCCAGGGGAGTAATAGTTCTAACCCTTCTATTTATTTATTTTTTATTGGCATGCCTCAACATTGAGGACAATGTTGAATCTAAGTGTGGGGGGAGGACTTTGCAAGAATTTTGAAAAATTCTTTCGATTCATGAATTGTCTTTCTTTGTGCTTTATTATGTTTACTTGGAATAGATCTTGACTTTCTTGATTTTTTTTAGCATGAATATTTGTGAAATAATGTGATAGCTAAGGAATGCTTAAGTACATTGCATGTATAAAATTGAAAAATTGATTTGCTACTTTAGGCTTAAAGAAAATTGAATTTTCAAATTGCACAAAGGCCTCTAGTATTTGACTCTTGAGTTGCTCATGAAACTATGGGTGATTAGACATTAAATACATTTCTCCAATCATGGATTTCTTGAGATTTTGAGTCCTTTATTATCATTGTTTGACCATAATATGTTAGCATGGTAAATTGTAGGTCCAATGAATAAAAAAAAAACTATATATATACATATATATGAAAAAGAGGAATTTAATAAACTACTCCGCTGTTTTTGGGGAGTGGAGCACACGGGGTTCGGTATCACAAATATCAACCTTCGTGTCAGTCACGAACCAAAATTATGAGTATCCAAAGCATCTTAATAAATTACTCCGCTGTTTTTGGGCAGTGGAGCACACGGGGTTCGGTATCACAAATATCAACATTCGCGTCAGTCACGAACCAAAATTACGAGTATGCAATGCACCTTAATTGCGTAAGTGGTTGAGTAACCGGGGGTTGGTATCACCAATATCAACTTTAGCGTAAAAAGGCCAATTACGCCATAAGGAAACTAAGCCCCATAAAATGAAATGAGAATGATCAAAAATATTCTAAGTGTGGGGGTGCTTATTATTTATAAATACATATATATAAAAAAAAAGAATAAAGGACCTAGTTTATGCATGATAGCTTATTATGATCTAACAATGGCAATAAAGGAGTCATGAATTGAAAGAAATTAGTGCTTGGATGATTGTATTTAGTGATAATTCCATAGCTAGTGAGTAGCAAAATTGAAGTGTGTTAAGGCCTTGCACTTGTTCACACTGATTTAGCACAAGCCTTATGTAGTGAGTTAGTTAGTCAATCTTATACATGTTTTGTCCTTAATCATTCTTGATGAGATGATATTATTCCATTATATTCATGCTTTAAAATGATTGAGATGCCTTAGAGAAGTTCCTTGTATATATTGTTGTTTTGAAAATGAGTCATTGCTTGAGGACAAGCAATAGTTCAAGTGTGGGGGAGTTTGATAAGCATATTTTATATGCTTAAATTACCTAAATTTATGAGGCAAAATTGATTGAATTAGTTGAATTTTGAGTGATTATGGCTTGATTCCCTCATACTTTGAATTTATTGTGTCATAGGACCATAAGGAAAAGAAAATGACAAAAAGGAAGCAAGGAAGAGGGATTTGAAGATGGATTTGTAGAGAAAGGCTAGCACAAAATTTCATGTTGGAGGATAAAGAAACCCCAAGGTTTCAAGCTTTCACAAGGACAACTCAAAGTGGCAGAAACTACAATTTTGAAACCCCAAGATTTCAAAATTGGAACCCAACCGTTTCAAGCTTCAACAACTTTAAATCCAAGATGTCCATTTCACTAACCTTATCAAGTAGCATGTGACGTGTCAGCCACATAGAAGAAGGATATTTGTTTGTTTGTTTCTAGGCTTTTGTTGGTTAGTATATATTGGTTAGAGAAGAGAGAAACAGATCATCATCCATCTTTCATCATCTTTTATTTTTGTAGAGAAAAACAACCTTTGTAAATAGTTTTTAGAGAGAGAAAGGAGATACTAGAGCATGGATGGAGCTTGAAGAAGAGCTTGTAGAGGGAGAAACAACTTGGGTCTTCATCACTCTTCAAGATTCAACTTCAAGAATTAGAGTTTCTTCTTTCCTCTCTCTTTATGTTTAGTATTTTAGTTTTTGTTCTTTTATTTCTATAATATTTATGTCTAGCTAAAACCCAAGCTAGGGATTGGATTGAAACCTAGTTTGGGGGAAAACATTTGGGATGTTTGGATTAAGTTTTTGATGAACTAATTTTATGGGTTTTATTTATTTCTCTAGTTATTGTCTATTAAATGCCTTGTTTGGCCATCTTGGTGTTTATATTGGTTAGTATTGTGAGGTATCGACGGATGAAGCTTTTCCATAGACCATTAGAGAAATAGACCATTTGATTGTTGCTTAAACATAATCAATGATTAATTGGATGGGTAATAGTTGCTTGTGCTTAATGGGTCTTCCAATAGTTTAAGATATCGACGGATAGTTAAGCTTTTGCTTAGACACGATTGTGTAGCTCGACGGAGTGCATAGTTAGGCTAGTGCAATCCCATTGAGACCCCATTGACTCAATTCAAGGATTACCAATTTGTTTCTCCCTTAGGCTAGATGAATTTCCAAATCCTAGTGTTAATTACATTAGATTAAGTAACTTCACTTAGGTAGGATTAGTTTAATTTAGTGTTTAATCAACATCAAACCAATTCTTTCGATTTTATTTCCTTGTTTGCAATAACTAGTATCAACACAAGTAATAATTAAGCCGTTGTCTTTGTGATACGACACTTGGGTTGCACTACGACGATTCCGTGCGCATGCGGATAGTCTAGAGCTTGTCAAGTTTTTGGCGCCGTTGCCGGGGACAACGTGCTTAATTTTACTTGTTTTGATTCTAGTTAATTGATTGTATATATTTTATATATTTTTCTTCTTTTACCTAGCTTTGCAAAATTTAACACCATATCCTCAAGGAACTTGTGCATTAATCTTGATTTCCTTACTCCTCGCACTTTATTTACTTATTTATTTCTATGGAGCCATTCTATTATAATGATGGATACTCTTCCTATGACCCTTACTATTGTTCTTATTCTTATGATGTAGGTGGAGATGAATATCCACAATACAATTATTATGGAAATCAAGAATTTGCACCCAATCAATTTTATGAGCCATATCCAAGCTACCAACAATGGACGATCCACCATTTCAATGTGCTCCACCAAGTCAAGAAACACGCCTCGAGTGCTTAATGAAAGCCTTGGATGCTCGCTTTGATCGCTATGACGAAGCTATTGAGAGGCGAAATCGGCGTTTTCAAGAAGCTTTTGAAGCATTGGAGGCAAATACTTTAGAAAATTTTCAAGCAATGGAGGCAATTCAAGCAAGTATTAGATCTTTGGAGTCTAAAATGGTGGAGTTAAACACTTTAAATGGAGAACAAGAATGGGATGAATCATCGCCATCAATGATATTGGATTTGGTCGACCATGTTAGTGAGCAAAGGTTAGAAAGTGAGGAAAAAATTGAGACACTTGATTACTTTCCAAATGATTTTGTAGAGATAGAGGAAGAAGAAGCCGAATCAATCATCACAACATTTCTTGAAAGCATCACAATGGATCTCGGTTTCACCAAAGACATGGTACCGATCACAATCGACACTCCATCACGAGAAGCAAGTGTGGAGGAGAGTGAGCGCGCATCAAGTATACAAAAGACACCCCCACATGAAGACTCCAATTCCAAGGCTGATAGTGGCAATCTCCTTTTTTTGAGAGCTTGGGATATGAGGATCCCGACTTTTTGGGCGTTGAGCGATTCCTTGAGTTTGGGAGCTTTGAAGATGCGTCATACTTCACTTGGGTGAAGATGGACCAATTTTATGATGAAAATGGTGACACCAAGGATTGCAAAGTTAGTGGCATGCCAAGACGGCCACTGAAGGCCGAAGTCAATGTTGTGTGCCCAAGTTACTTTTGCACAAGCCGATTACGACAACAATGATGGCATTGGCAACACTTGGAATTGATGGCATTGGCAACACTTGCAATTGATGGCATTGTAGCCAGTCATGGATCGTCGATCAGTGGGATCACCAGTCCAATCAGCATCTGAATATGCTCTCAACTCGAGAGGTGAAAGAGAGGAATAATGAAGACCATGAAAGAGAATACCTTTGACATAGCGGAGAATATGAAGAGCAGCTGCATAGTGAGTAGATCGAGGGGCCGCCATAAATTGGCTAACAACATGGGCTGCATGCGCTATGTCATGGCGAGTCACGGTGAGATAAATTAGACTCCCAACTAACTGCTGATAGAAAGTAGGATTATCCAAAGGTTTACCATCTAATGGAGAAAGTTTTTGATTCGCCTCAAGTGGAGTGGAACCTTTGCATCTGTAAGGCCAAATCGAGACAGCAAATCTTTGGCATACTTAGCTTGAGAAAGGAAGTAGCCCGAGCCATTAGATGTAACCTCTAGGCCAAGAAAATATGTTAAATGACCACGATCCTTCATCTCAAAGTGTTGGCTAAGATGATACTCAAGTTCAGTGATGCCTTGAACATCATTTCCAATTATAATCATATCATCCACATAAAGCAATAAGAATATGGAACGATGCTGAGATTGGCGAATAAAAAGAGCATGATCATAAGAATTGGATTTAAAACCAAGCTGAGTGGTAACAGAGCTGAACTTAGCAAACCAAGCACGAGGAGCCTGTTTAAGACCATATAATGCTCGACGTAGGTGACATACCTTGTTAGGTGGATGTTCATAACCAGGTGGAGGTTTCATATAAACTTCCTCATCAAGATCACCATTAAGAAAAGCATTTTTAACATCTATTTGAAACAACTCCCAACGTTTGACTACAGCTACTGCTAACAAGGTACGAATAAAGGTAACACGAGCAACTGAAGCAAAGGTTTCTTCATAATCAATACCATACTCCTGTGTGAAACCTCTTGCAACAAGTCAAGTCTTATACCGCTCAATCAAGCCATCAGATCTGGTCTTAATCTTATACACCCATTTACAGTCAACAATAGACTTACCAGGAGGCAAATCAACCAAATCCCAAGTATGTGTCTTTTCTAAGGCCTGTATCTGCTCTGCCATTGCTTGCTGGTAATGAGGGTCTGACTTTGCTTCTTGGAAGTTAGAAGGTTCATGTAAGGAAGCAATAACAGAGTAACAATGAAAGTCAGCATATTTTGGATTAGGGTTACTTACTCTGGTTGAACGCCTTAAGGTCACAGGACTAGAAGGAGATGACTTCGACTCTTGAATTTGTCCATAACTGTATGTCAGATCTTCAGATGAAGGAGATTGACTGGTCGGAGTTGTAAGAGGATCACTGGATGAACTAGTGGAGAGATCCCTACAATAAGACAAATCTAAAGAATTTTCTGGAAACAACTCAACAGAAGGATTTGTAAAATACAAGGTATCGGGCTTGGGAACTTGGAAATCAGAGAAAGAAGAAAACATTTTATGTTCCCAAAAAGATACATGACGGGAAACACGAAGACGTTTTGAGATGGGGTCCCAACACCTATAACCTTTATGTTCAATTCCATAACCCAGAAAACAACACAAACGAGCTCTAGGTTCAAGTTTGTTATGTTCATGAGATTGAAGTTGAACAAAACAAACACAACCAAAAACACACAACGGTTTATAATTGGGAGCAGTTCCATAGAGCCGTTCATAAGGACAAACGTTACCAATTGTGGGTGTTGTAATACGATTGATGTTGTAAACAGCTGTGAGAGCAGCCTCTCCCCTGAAACGTTCAAGGCATTTGGAGTCAACGAGCAACGCACGGGTAGTATCAAGGATATGCATGTGCTTGTGTTCTGCACGGCCATTCTGCTCTGAGGTTCGTGGGCAAGATCGCTGAATAACAATTCCCTATTGAGATAAACATTTAACAAGGTTAGTTTCCCTATATTCCATGGCATTATCCATACGAAGAACCTTAATGGTGCGAGAAAATTGGGTTTTTACCATGGCAACAAAATTAGAAAATTTCAGGAATTTGAGAACGAGTTTTCATAAGATAAATCCAAGTATATCGAGAATAATCATCTACAAAACAACAAAATACTTAGATCCTCCCATGGTTTCATAAGGTGAGGGTCCCCAAACATCAGTATGAACTAGATTAAAAACAGATAAACAAGTTTTATCATTAACATCAAAATGAAGAGCATGATGTTTAGCAAGTTTACAAGAGGTGCAATCAACATGTTCTTCTTTAACGGACCCTAATTTACCACTAGAAGCTAAAGTCTTTATTCTAGAAGAGCAAGCATGACCAAGGCGAGAGTGCCAAAGCCCAAAAGATGCGGAAGCGACAAGATTGTTGAGCTTCTTTTGAGGGATTTTCAATGAAACTAGTTCAAACAAGCGTCCAACTTTACGGCATGTCCCAAGAATCTCCCTCGTTTGAGGATCCTGCACACGACAACCAAGTTTTGAAAAGAGTACATCAAGATTCAATTCAGTTAATTGACCAACAGAAATGAGATTTAAAGTTAAGCTTTGGACATGAAAGACATCAGGTAGATCTAAATTGGAATCACACACATTACCAACATGACCAACAGGCATAGCAGAATTGTCAGCTGTGCGAACAACAGGAATATGACAAGTGTTGGTTTTAGTAACAAAAGAAGTCTCATTAGGGGTCATATGATTGCAATATCCAGAATCAAAATACCAAGAATTTTGACTATCGGTGACGCTAGAAAGAACAAGAGGTAAACATGTTTTGTGGACCAACTGTTTGACAATAGTTTCAAGGTCACTCATGGAAATAGTAAGAGATGGTGATGAAGAAGCAGTTGCCAAATCCTCAGTGGCAGCAGCAGTGACAGGCTTAGACTCATGAGTAAAGTTTTTCTGATTTGATTGACCTGAACTGGCAGCCTGCTTTGCTTTCAACTTGTAACATTCTTAAATTACATGGCCTGACTTCTTGGATGAAGTGGAAGAAGAAGACGTGACAGCACTGGTAGGAGATGATGATGACATAGCAACTACAAGATGATCAGAGGAATGATCACGCTGGGATTTCAACGTAGCAAGTCTGGTCTCCTCGGCTAAAACCTCTAAGATAACAGTTTCAAGTGAAGGAGGAGGCTCTTTGTACAATAAAGAGTTTCAGACTGATTCAAACTCATTAGTGAGTGCCATGCAAAACTGATAGACTTGCATTTCCTCCTTCATTTTCCCATAATCATCAGCATCTCCAGAGCCCCTCTAAGATGGTTACCTCAAAGATAATTGATCCCAAATGGGCTGAATTTGGAACAGAAAATCATGCACAAACTGACCGAGCTGTTGCCTCAAGCTAGCAAGATCACAAAACAACTTGTAACCAACTGCTCGACCTTTCCGGGCATACCTTCGAGCAAGAAAATCCCAAACATCCTTTGGAGTAGATTTCTGTCCAAATTGGCTTTTGATTTGAGGACTAATAGTATTTCGAAGCCAAGTCATAATCTGATAATTTATGCACTCTCATTCCTCAAACCGCTTACAAAAATCATCATTTTTTTCATCATCCTTCTTGACAGGCTTAGACAAATCACCTGAAACATAAGGCCACAACTTTCTTCCTTTAAGGAAGCTACACATATCATCATCCCACAACGTGTAGTTTGAGCCATCAAAAAGCAGTCTGACTAGGCTTAGAAACCTCTGATTTATCCATAACAAATGAATGAGAATAGATAATTAAAATAGAGGACAATAATAGGAGTCTAATCAGAAAAATCTGACGTCAAAAACGGAAAGAACAGATCCAAAAACCTTAGGAACCAGACTGAATCGAACCGGACAGGTCAGTCAAAGTTGCAGAACCCAACCGATCCAAACCGAAGTCAACGGTCTGAGAAAAGTCAACAAAAAATGAACAAGTTTGCTTAAGTCATCGATAAAAGTCAACCGAAGTGCCACGTGATAGGCAGTTAATGGATGACGTGGCGCTGACGTGGACTGCCACCTGGCAGAAACCTCCAGAACACTTCGAGCGGCACGTGAAGCGCGTGGACTAGTCGGGGAGCGGCGCGTGTGGGCGCTTGGCTGCTCCATTTTGGCTGAAATTTTTACAACTGCCTCTTCTCGTCATGCTAAAGCTGGATCTGAGGTTAGTTTCTGAGTTCAACGCTTGGAAGTACCCCAAACAAGAACAACAACGAGTTGATGAGAGAGAAATTCTCAGCCGCGTGTGGAGGCGATTCTGACGGCAAATGGAAGTGATCTTCAAGCTGGGAGTTGCTCAAATGTCAAGAAATATAGCGAAAAGATCAAATGTGCAAGAGGGGGTCTAGATCAAAGCAAATCTGAAAAATGGCAGATCTGAAAAAGCCCTTGAAAATGGAACAACAACCAGTCAAGGATGAAGAACACAAAACCCTAAACCTAACAAGCTCTTGATACCATGTTGAAACTAAAAATGAGATTTAAATGAAGAGATTTGATTATGGAGATGATGAGTGAGGAACGTGAAACTATATTACAGAGGAGAAGAAAAATTATATTGTGTATTATAGCACATTACAGATAAAGAATTGGAGTTTATTTATACCTAGGTCACTAACTAATATATTAAGTCCAACTAACATATTAGGCCCAATGTAATAACCCTATTTGGCACAACAGAATAACCTATATACAAGTACAATATATTTTCAACAATTATTTTGCTCAAATTCCACCAAATTTGGAAATCTATAAGCATCATTGAACGAAACAGTTTTGGTAGGCCACTTAAGCTTTAATCTACATAGCCAATCTGACCTTGATAATGTCTGTAGGAAAAACATGATCTATTGAGCATAGCAATCTAAATGGATTAAAATAAATCATGTTATTTAAATATGTAATTTTGCGGAAGCGAAAGAAATCAAACCAGGGTCAATTACGGTGCTCCTTGATCTTCAATACTCGTGGTGAACTTCTGCTACAAGAATGAGCAGAAACCTCACTAATCACAATGCAAAAACCTTTTCTTGCTTGACAATGGAGGGAGAAGCTTTTTTCTGTAGAAAGTTCTAACTTTCTGATAAAAGAAAAAAAATAAGAGAATCACTTTACGTAGTTTTTATTTTCTCTTTTATATGTGAGTGGTTGTATTCCACTTGAATACTAGCTAGATAATTTCTGATATAATTCCCAAGGAATTTTATCAAGAAAATATCTCCTATTATTATCCTTGTTAATTTAATCCAAATTAAATTACCAAGATAATAACCTATGTTGGGCTAGACTATCATGTGTGCAAAGTCCAAATGTCCAACATCTCCCACTCACACATGATGGGCAAGCCATCGTAAAGCCTTCTCAACCATCCCAATGCCAAGTTCATACAGGTTAATGAACCGTGTGACCACTGAGTACACCTTGAATTTCGGGAGCTCTATACTAGGAACTCGTTAGAGCCAGCATAGAGACATCTACCCTTTTATAAAGAAATTTAGTGTCTCATGTACCCTAGACCAATTTAATCACATCAGATTGAGTATCTCAAAATCCCTCAATGAGCATACAAATCAATCTTTCCTAATGTTGCAACATATATTCACATTATGTCAAAGCTCTCAAAAGCGACATAATGGGTCGACCTTGAATATAGTGCATGACGTGATTCAAATTGTCTTCCCTCTTGCCCTCATGTCACTTGGTTTGAAACAGACTATTTTCCCAGTAATGCCCCATAGAACCGAATCATCCATGGTCTTAGGTAACACACCAAAGTAGCAAACATCCATTCCACACCTTATGACATAGTCAAAGGTCACTAAGGGCACAATGTAAGGTTTATCTAAACCTTCATAGGACTCACATGGTGAAGAAGCAGGGATCCATTCTTCCACCTCCTATATAGGTCGTAAAAGCACATGTAGTATGAAATACATGCTACAGTGGAGTGTCTCTTTTTCTCAAAAGAGCGTATGTCAAACTCAACACTGTACAGACCTTAGTCTAGTCGCTTCCTTTAGCGCCTAACCAGAGCATCCTATTTGCTCGCCTTCTTAGACGCCAAATTAGATCTCACATTTGGCTTACTTCACAGGCTAAATGGATTGTGTGTCAATCCATTTTCGATCCTTTAGGCAATCATTACTATATTGACCTCATCTTGGCTCCAACCAAGGCGACATCTTAATTATACTCTTGCCGCTCTTAATAAGCGCTAGTAGCTTGTGTTTCATATTTGCTCACCCCTCATAGGCGCCAAAGGCGATTGCTCATGTGAGTGAGCCAATCTAAAGCCTGTTGACATACTCCTAAATCTTGTGTGCAAACAATTCATCATAGAAGAAAATGCATGAATTTTATTAATATCCAAAAAAAAAAAAACAAAGTGTTCAACATGAATGATCAAAATAACATAATCACCATCGACGAAGTCCTAAAGACTTTACATGAGTCACATAAGCATCCCTAGGAATAGGCTTAGTTAAGGGATCAACAACCATATGACTAGTGGATATATGTTTTAAGATCACTTCCTTTTGTGATATCAAATCCCTAATGTAGTTGTTCCTCATATCAATATGTTTGAATCTACCATGATACTTTGGATCCTTGGTATAAGCGATTCCAGCCATGCTATCACAATGAATGGTCACTGGATCTACGGTGCTGGGTACTCCCAAGCTCCCAAGAAATCGCTTTAGCCAAACAGCTTCTTGCACAGCTGCAGAGCACGCTATAAATTCTGCCTCCATAGTGGATAAAGCAATGCAATACTGTTTCTTGCTGCTCCAAGTAATAGCACCACCATTGAGCAAGAATGCGTATCCCGAAGTTGATTTGTGCTCATCTAAGTCACCACCCCAATCAACATCAGTATAGCCGATTAGGTTCAAGTTTGAACCGCGATAACATAGCATGTAATCAGCAGTTCCCTTAAGATAGCGCAATATCCTCTTCACTGCTTTCCAATGAGCAAGCCTAGGGTTAGATTGGAATCTACTAACCAAACCAACAACAAAGCCGATATCTGGCCTAGTGCACATCATGGCGTACATAAGACTGCCAACAACACTAGAATATGGAACACGAGCCATCTGTTTCTACTCATCAGATGTCTTTGGAGCCAGTTGAAGACTTAAAGTCTCACCTTTTGCGATAGGAGTGTCTATGGGTTTGCAATTTTGCATCTGGAATCGTTTAAGAATGTTCTTTATGTATGTCTCTTAAGACAAACCAAGAAGCCTCTTTGAACGATCCCTTAGGATCTTAACTCCAAGCACATAATTTGCTTCACCCATTTCTTTCATCTCAAAGTTTGAGGACAACCACTTCTTAGTGGTGACAATTATCTCCATATCATTTCCAGCCAATAGTATGTCATCAACGTATAATGACAAAATGACGAAACTACCCTTGGATCTCTTAACATACACGCAATGGTCCTCTTCAATCATCTCAAAGCCATTCTGAATAATAGCTTGATGAAATCTAAGATACCACTACCTAGATGATTGCTTTATGCCATAAATAGATCGTTTGAGCTTGCAGACTTTGCGCTCTTGACCTTTTGCCACAAAGCCTTTAGGTTGATCCATGTAGATCTCCTCATCTAGCTCTCCATTGAGAAATGCAGTTTTGACATCCATCTGGTAAAGTTCCAAGTCAAAGTTCGCAACTATGGCTAGAATCAAACGAATTGAGGCAAACCTCACTACTGGTGAGAAGGTTTCCTCATAGTCCACACTTTCTTGTTGTGTGTACCGTTTCGCTACTAGGCGAGCCTTATATCTTTCAATGGAACCATCTGCCTTGCGTTTAACTTTGAGAACCTATTTTTTCCCAATAGTCTTCCGCCCAGGTGGTAGGTCAACCAAGTCCCAACATGGTTAGTTTTCATTGACTCCATTTCATCATTCATTGCATTAGTCCATTCTTGAACAGCAGGGGAAGATAGAGCCTCTTTGAATGTTTTAGGCACAGCTTCATCTTGCGGAGCAATCATGAAAGCTTCCCCCTCAACCTCAAAACGGCGACGAGGGATACCTCCACGTTTGCTTCTACGCTACTGAGCTTGAGGATCCTCACCTATCGGCATAGATGAACTTGATGGTAAATCGCCCCCATTATCCCCGAGAGTTTGAGGAATTGCTCCCTCATTCTCAATCGGACTACTTGGCGCTTCCATATCTGGATCCTCTTTTTCATAGAGATCTATCTCTTTCTCAACTTCCCCTCTTCTTGGGAAATCTTTTTCTAAGAAATCCACATCTCGTGACTCAATTTCAGTCACTGTTCCATCTCCATGCTCTCCTATGAACACATACCCTTTGGAATGTTCTGAGTATCTTATGAAGATACACTTTTTCCGTCTAGGGCCTAATTTCCCATCCTTGTGAGAAGTTGTGTGAACATAAGCAGCTGATCCCCAAGGCCACAAATTACCTAAATCAGGTTTTTCGCCGGTCCAGAGTTCGTATAGAGTGGAAGACACTGACTTCGAGGGCACACAGTTAAGGACATAGGCTGCAGTAAGCAATGCATCTCCCCAATACGAAATTAGAATATTTGCTTGCGCCATCATTGACCTTACCATATCCAAGAGGGTACGATTCCTCCTTTCCGCTACACCATTTTGTTGCGGAGTCCCTAGAATCGTTAGCTGTCGCAAAATTCCCTTTTCATCACAGAGTTCCTTAAACTGCTCTGATAGATACTCGCGCCCTCGGTCAGTTCGTAAAGCCTTAATGCTTTGTCCTAATTGATTCTCAACCAGTGCAACATAACGTCTAAAGCAGCTCAATGCTTCAGACTTATGGGAGATCAAATAAACGTGACCAAATCGCGTAAAGTCATCTATAAATGTGATGAAATAATTTGCTCCATGCCTTGCCCTCACATTCATTGGGTCACAAACATCAGAATGGATTAATTGCAATGGTATAGATGCTCGTTTGGCTTTTCCAAATGGTTTTCTAGTTGCTTTTCCAGCAAGACAATGTTCACATGTAGGTAAAGACACTTTAGCGAGTGGGCCCAATAATCCCTCTCTAGCTAGTCTATTCTATATGGCCTAATCTAGCATGCCATTCAACAGAGTCACTGCAAACATCATCATGCGTAACAACTAAAGAAATCGAATCATCGACTTTATTATAGCTAGAATAATCAAGGTCCAAAGCCATTAAACCATTTTGAACAAAGCCACAACCATAATATGTTGTTCCAAGGAAAATATCAACTTTATTGCCCTCAAAGGCAAACCTAAAGCCTAGGCCTAATATAGTTATAACTGAAAACAAGTTTCGTCGAATTTCCGGAGCGTATAGAACATCATGGAGAAGCAAGGTGCGCCCACCACGCATTTCCAGCTTGTAAGTGCCAATTCCAAGCACATTCACGCTAGAATCATTCCCCATTTTCATGCTCCTACTCCCAGCAGGAATCCGACGGAACTCGACAAAACCAACTCTCGTCCGAGCTAAGTGGTCGGTTGCTCCTGAATCCACAGTCCACATTGGAAAAGGATGAGCAACAGAATTATCATAAGTCACAAGGCAATCAGAACAAGACATTGATTTGGAAAATACCTTTTTCTTCGGCTCAGTACAATCACGAGCAAAGTGGCCTTGTTTTCCACAGTTATAACAAGCCATCTTAGCTTTATCCTTCTTACCACCACGCTTGCCCTTATAGCGCTTGGTAGTTCTTGCCCTTTTAGGTGCAGGTTCATCAGCATCACGTTTTCCAACAAACTTTCCAGTCCACTTGCGCTTAGGCCCAGATAGGGATGTCAACGGGGCGGGGAATGACCGGGGGGTATATTCCCTGTCCCCGACCCCGACTTCCCAACCCCATCCCCGTCCCCGTCCCCATCCCCGACGGGGAATGAAACAAGTTCCCCATCCCCTACCCCGCGGGGATTTGACGGGGACGGGGAATCCCCGTTCCCCGAATTTTGGTAAAAAAA
>AWWV01015488.1:0-41660 GCA_001974805.1 Corchorus capsularis | reverse complement strand
AAATCTAACTTACACATATATATTATATATGTAAATAATCAAAATATATATTTCGGGGACGGGGCGGGGCGGGGAGGGCATTCCCCATCTCCATCCCCGACCCCGACGGGGAATGAATTTCATTCCTCATCCCCGTCCCCGTCGGGACGGGGAATCGGGTTCCCCACCGGGGACGGGTACAATTGACATCCCTAGGCCCAGATGCCTTGCGCGAGTTTGACTCAGCAACATTAGCAACACCATCAGTGGCAGGTTTGGCAGCCTTCAGACGCTCATCCTCCAACTCCAGATGGCGTGCAATATCCTCAAAGGTCCTGACACTCTCATTATGTGTCATGTTTGCCTTCATGTGCTCCCAAGAGTCAGGAAGGGAGGAAATCACAGCTTGAACCTATTGTTCATTAGTCAAGGCAACCCCAGCTGCACTAAGCTTGCGTATCAAAGTCGACATCGTCCTCAGATGTTGTTTCATCGAGTGATTCGGCTTTTTCTTATAGGTATTGAACTTCAGGTTCAATTCGCGCAGCTTAGACAAGGTTGTCACCCCATACTTGTTCCTTAGGGCTTGCCACATCTCATGGGCAGTTTGATATTGCTCAAACTCACCAATAAGATCATTATGCATGTTGCTTAACATAGTAAACCGCGCACAACGATCTTTCTTGCGCCATTCTTGGTAGGCAGCAAGATCGCGACGGTGTTGAGCAGTGTTTCCTTTTTCAGGCTCAGCCATGACCTGATCAAGAGTCTCCAAGACCTCTTGCTCATCCAGGAGGTATTGGATCTTACGGCGCCAAATGTCATAATTGTCGCCATCCAACTTCTCTCCTTTGTTCAGATCAGCAACAACATTCTTAGCAGCCATCTCAACTACATTAGGATAAGCACAATGGATATTAATTTAATGCACCGCAAGATGTATATATATTTTGCAGCATAATTCATGTCAAATAATGTAAACAATACACTAATAATAAGATCGAAAAATCGCTATGCTCATAATCATCACTCACATATTAGCAATTATCAACATTATTTAACATAATCATCCGCAAAATTTTAGTCTTAGGAGCGAAATTCCAGATTTCCTCAACTAAAACCTCCCACTCAATCATGGCATATCAATTGCATCATTTCATCCAAAAATATTGCATGCTACATTATTCATAAAAATAAACATGGCAATATTTAATGCAAATTTAATCATACAAACATGCTTGAACACGTAAGCACATCATTGCCATAATCAATATCATATATATGCCATATAAAATTCAATCATGCTTCATAAATATTCTGAAATATTAATAATAAAGCAATAATAAAAAATTATTATGAATTTTTAAGGCATTAATTAGGAGAATATTCTAACCAATAGTTCTGGAGAATCAGGAAGCGCACCCCCACTCCCACTGCTTAGGACACATTCTCAGAAGTGTCTCAGCAACTCCGGCCGCCCGAGAGCACCCTCCACGCGCCGCCATCAGTTTCCACTAAATTATTTTTATTTTAGAAATTAAAAACAAATTTATTTTAACTCTAAAAATTAAAAAAAAAAAACATAAAAAAATAGGAAACACCTCTGCAAGACCACTGGTGGCGGCGGTGTCAAAAACGCGCCACCAGGGACTATACACGCGCCCCCACGCGCCCCCAGGCGCGAGTGGGGCTACGTTTTATACATTTAAAACATTTTTTTTTGTTTACACTCTCCGGGAGCGGCGCGTGCAAGCCACGCGCCGTCTTGGGAGCAGAACCAGCGCTCATTAAAAACATTAAAGTTTCTCCTGGTGTCTGTACAATTCTGTTGGTGCTCTCGGCGTGTCTATTTGTTCGGGAGGTGGGCCCCACGCGCCTCCTTGGATAGTGGGATTGGTTCTGCGCACTCTTAAATCAATTTTAACCTCCTGATTTAATTTGTTTTCAAATGAGTCCCTTTCAATTAAGTCCCTGAAACTTAAAACATGAAATTCTCCCAACATAGAACTCCGATTTAGGCAAATAATATACCGATGGAAAGCTTATTAGACAAGGATTCTAATGGTATAAAGATAATGCATCAATATTCAGTTTGAACAGATCGAAAAACATGGTCAAAGTTACTGTTTTTTTGCATGTTTGACCCGAGATATCTCCATCGATATGAGCCATTTAAATCTCGAAAAATTCAAATCATATAAACATCATATAATCATCAAACCATCAGAATATCAAGGCCCAATTTCATACTTTTCTATTAAAACAAAAATGTGATACCCGTCCCTAGTTATTAAGTTCACTAGACTAAGATCATCATTTACTAAGAAATTGGGAAATTATGAATTTTGTGGATTAAATTATCAATGTTAAAGAGTTGAAGGAAAAAGGAAGGAGGACTAAATCGAAAAGATATTAAATGTCAAGGGGTATGATAGCAATTACACCTAATTTTTTGTTTTAAAAAAAAAAAAACAACAACGATGTGTGGCTAATTTTTAGCCACACATTCATGAACAATTTGGGGATTATGTATATAGAGACCCACCGCATCACTCCAAAAATGAGCCCTCATTTTCTTTCTTTTTCTCTCATTGTTCTTCATTGTTATCCTCTTCATGCTCTCCTCTTCCCAAGCTTGATTCCTCCCTCTTCCTACCATGAAAACCCTTGTTTTTACATTCAAATGAAAGCTTACTTCAAGACCTAGCAAAGCCCCATAGCTATTTCTCCTTCTAGTTTTAAGATTTACCAAAGTGAGGGTTTGAAAGTGTTAAGAGGATTGGAGGCTAAAGTTGGTGATTTCATAATCATTGGGTAAGTGATCTTATTTTCTTGAAGTTGAGCTAGATTATGTTTCTTTAAGGCCATTTCTTATGTGTGATTGCATGAAGAGTCTTTGAGCATGCTTAATTGTGATAAATTATGTGATGGTTATAGGATTTTGAAGTTTTTGTAAGGGTAAGCAATGTTGGTATAAGACTGTGATGAATGGGTTCGGTTTTGATGTTGTTTTAGGTAGTAAATGATGTTGGAATATTATGAAATTTGACAGGGCTGTAGATGGTTGTATAAGGAACAAACTTTGTTTGATAAGTTTTTGCAAATACTACTTGGAAATTGAGTTATAGAGTTCGGAATACTCTTTCGCAGAATTGGGGATTAAATCTGGAAAACTGACTTGTAGGTTGACTTTGAAAAGGTTTAAGCTCGAACTGGAAAAATTTTACTAAGGATCATTTTAGCCTAATGAGTTATCTTTCTAATGGTTTTGGAATCACTTTAATTGGATGAGTATTGTGGAAGTTATGTCTGTTTTCCCAAAGTGTCGCATTGCTGGAATTGCAGAACAGGGGAGTAACGGGTTCATTTCTGGCAGCTTAGTTCGAGGGGCATAACTTTGCCTTAGGAAATCCAAATTGGGTCATTCTTGAGTCTAAATTGTAGGTTTTGGATCCCTCTAAGACTTCGTAGAAGACAATAAATTGAGATTTTAAGTAAAAACTAGAGAAAAATGACCATATTTGAGACTGCACAGTGATTTCCAATAACAGGATGCCTTTGGTAATACTTGGGAATCAACTTGAAATTTGAATAGCATAGGAGCCGGATTTGAAAAGGGTTCTCTAGGAATGAATTTAAGTACTTGGAACCATCTTTCTAATAGATGTGATTTCATTGAATTTGGTTGAGAATTGAGCAAGATAAGATCTGTGTTTGTGAAGCCTAGTTGTATATGGTTAAGTTGGAGAAAAGGGAAATTTAGTAAATAAAGGATTCTGCTTATCTAAACCCTCTAATTGAGCATGTAAGGTTAGAGGATCACCATAATAGTCTTAGTATGTTTAAATTACTGTTTTGCCCTTTGTCGAATAAAATTACCGTTTTGCCCATGTATACTTAAAATGATCAAATGAGTTTTAGAAAGTGTTTTCCGACTTAGAGACTCGTCCTGAAACATCGTATGACATACGTTAAACTCCTCGACTTTGACAGTGGGTCTGGGATATATGTTCTTGTGATTTTATTCTGTTTTATCTGATAGTTTTGGTTTATTATTCTAATTTGTTACTTTGGTTGATAACCTTGATTTATGATTTCGGTTTTAATGATTTTCTTGTCTTCGATGCACATCTCAATCAGACGGCCGAGGCGCTGATCGAGATATTGGTTATGCTCACTTTGGATTTACTTTCGGGGTATACGAGTCCCCTGAACTGTGAGTGGGCTGTCATCAACGGAAAACCCGTTGAGGAACTATTTTATTACTATTTTATTAAATTGTTTTTATAAATGATTTTGGGTGCATGAGCAATCCTTGAAAATGGTTTTGAGCCGTTGGAAAAGCACACGGGGACTCGTGGACTGGACGCAGTCCAAGGAGTACGTGTGGCTGATTTGGTGGTTTACTAGCTAGTAGTCAGACTTGATTGGCGGACCATGAGTTGAGTTTGGATCCACATGGTTCGTCGCTCCAGGCCCGACACGCCATATTTATATACCGGTTTGGCGTGTGCATGGGGGAGCTAAACTGGGTGTACTGCGGCCACCATGCAGTGCCGAACCCAGGCCAACGTCAGGGGAGCGGGCTTGTTGTTGGAAAAATAATAAAAAATGGTATTTTTACTAATGATTTGATGATGATAAAGAAGCCCCTGACGGTTCCGGAGGTTGACTCGGGCCAAGGTCACTTCGGATATGTTTTGATGGCAGCCCCTGGTTTTAGATCGAGAATTGGATTTAAATACATGGTTTTGTTATCACCGATTGTTTTATTAGAATTGTTTTATAAAGTGTTTTGGTTGTGAGCGCACCCCACCCTCTTTTGGTCCTCTTTTGAGGGTGGCTCACTCACTGGGTACATTCGTGTACTCACCCCTTCAAATTCTTGTTGTGTTTTCAGGGTAGTTAGGACTCCGCGTTCCCTCTGGCGGTCAAGTCGATCGGTGGCATAGGATGTATTCACTGCTCTTAGAGGTACTTCTCACTACATGACGGGTCCCACTGGCATTGTCTCTGTTTATTGTCATTCCTCGTATCATGTTTCTTATTTACTAACTCACTATTTGGATTTGATTTGGTTTTCGATTTAAAATACTTTTATTATCGTGGTTTTTGACGATTCCGCTTTTACTCTGATTTATAAACTCGGGTATTTCAAATTCTATGTTCTCGTTTTTATTGTTTTTAATCTGATATTGACGCTTCGTGTTGCTTCGGAGTGCGTGACCGGCCGGCACGTGCTTCGAGGTGATATGGCGGTTGTCCGTGCTCGACTTTCGGGTCGGAGCGTGACAAAAAAACATTCCAAAAAAATGTCATCAATTTAGATCACAAACACGAAAAGACCCAATCAAGCTCGGATACCAATGTAGGAAAAACATGATTTATTGAGCATAGCAATCTAAATGGATTAAAATAAATCATGTTATTTAAATATATAATTTTGCGGAAGCAAAAGAAATCAAACCAGGGTCAATTACGGTGCTCTTTGATCTTCAATACTCGTGGTGGACTTCTGTTACAGGAATGAGCAGAAATCTCACTAATCACAATGCAAAAACCTTTTCTTGCTTGACAATGGAGAGAGAAGATTTTTTCTGTAGAAAGTTCTAATTTTCTGATAAAAGGGAAAAAAAAATAAGAGAATCACTTTACGTAGTTTTTATTTTCTCTTTTATATGTGAGTGGTTGTATTCCACTTGAATACTAGCTAGATAATTTCTGATATAATTTTCAATGAATTTTATCAAGAAAATATCTCCTATTATTATCCTTGTTAATTTAATCCAAATTAAATTATCAAGATAATAACCTATGTTGGGCTAGACTATCATGGGTGCAAAGTCCAAATGTCCAATAATGTCAATAACTTGAGCAACATCAAAGATTTTCCCATTGAACGCCACTTCATTTCTTGCCAGCCATAATGACCAAACAATAGCAAAAAAGGTCATTCTCCAAACTTGATTCCTATTCGCCTCCATCCACGTGACAAAGATCTCCTTCGTTTTACAGGGCATTACCCAAACAAAATTCCAAATCAAAGAGAAATGCATCCATATAAGCCATGAAGTTCTGCAAAGAAAGAACAAGTGAATGATAGATTCTGTAGACTCACCACATATAGAACAAGCTGCTACTTCCTCTCCAAAGCATCCTCTCTTCATAAGTTCAGCCTTTACCGCAACCTTGCCGTTAATAAGTTGCCACATAAACACTTCAACCTTTGAGGGGGAAAATCCAGTCCACACAAGTTTCCACATTCCATCAATTTCCAAATTTCTCATTGCAGCAGCCTTATAAAAAGATTTGGCAGAGAACATACCTGAAGTGCTATGTTTCCACACCAACATATCTCTAAAATCAGGATTAATAACACACTCCTTAAGCAAACTCATCAAATTCTCCCATTGTTGAACTTCCCAACCGAACAAGCTTCTTCTAAGTTTGTCGATGTGGGATTATTAGGTTCCCTTTTATGAAAGTATATATCTTATCCAAGTGCTCAACTTTTTTTGACATTATTTGATTATTAACAAAACTTAAATTGATCAAAATAGAAACTTATTTAAAAAATGACACTGGTATAGTTGTCAAGTCTTCTTTAGGAGTGTTAAAATCAACTTTATCAAAGTAAAAATTGTTATCAGTTCTACTTCTAGTCATTCTTAATAACTGCAATGCCTAAGTTTTATTAGTGTTTTCTAGGCTCATAACCTCATAGCTGCAGAATACAAGAATCCTCAATCACAAACTTTAGCGTCGCGCGACCTGAAGTTTAAAAAAAATAATTAGGCCCTTCTAAGAAACATTACTGATATTTAATTATGCAAAAAGACCAAGTCAAGAGCCAGCTAATCATAGCATTAACTTGGGAACCAAGAGACTAGAGACCCTTTAGTTTTCTATATAAACAAGGCCAAATTCAAGAACTTGATTCGCACAAGAGCACAATAGAGTTTCCAAAACAGTCAGAAACAAGCTGTTTCAACTCTAATTTCTGCCTTCTCTTGGCAAACCATAAGCTGCAGGAAAATGCAGCAAAGGGATCAAATATAGTGATCTCTCCTTTTTCATTCCATCTCATGTTGAGCATGATCGCGGTTGGATCAAGGGGGCGAACCTTAGAGCAACTTCTTTACTGCCTAGGAAGAAAAAGCATTAAGGATGTCAATTCTGTATCTTCCCAAATGATTGCTCTTGCATCTGTCAGTGGTGACCCAGATGTGTCCTTTGTCAATGGTGCTTGGGTCAAACAAGGCCTAAAACTGAAGCCTTCTTTCCAAGAGGTTGTGGAGGGTCTTTACAATGCTATAGCTAAAGAAGTTGACTTTGTGAATAAGGTATTTTAATGATCTAATCATTATTATTCAATCATATAATTTAAATAGTAATGTTTTCCTTTCAGCTTCAATCTTAAACAAATCAGACATACCAAAATGACTAATTTCAATAGTAATTAGTCAAAATGACTAATATTTATTTGATTGTCTTGGCTTTCATCAACAATTAAAAGGCTGAGCAGGTTATAGCAGAAGTAAATGCTTGGGCAGAGGCTGCAACAAAAGGACTCATAAAAGAGCTACTCACAGATGAGGCACTAAATTCACTAAATGATAATACAAATGTTCAAATCCAACCCTGAATGTTTTACTAAGCAATCCTATTTTCCCAAAGAGAAAGTTACTGATTTCTGGATTCCAAGGTTCAAGTTTTCGTATGAATTTGAAGCTTCGGATTCTATGAAAGAATTGGGACTTGACCTGTCTTTTGACAGAGTAAAAACAGAGATTACAGAAATGGTGGAGTCACATGACCCACTATTTGTGAGGAAGATGTTTCATAAGTCTTTCATTGAAGTCAACGAGGAAGGAACTGAAGCTGGAGCTTGCACTGCTGTTATAATGGAAATGCAGTGCCAAAGGCTTACAATTCCAAGGTTTGTAGCAGACCATCCTTTCATGTTCATGATCAAGGTGTTGGAGCAAAACGTGGAAGTAGTGGAATATTTGGTAGTTAATAAAAATATGGAATTATCAGATTGTGTTCCCTGTCTTTAGGTCCAAGTTGGAGTTTGTTATCTATTTTCCAGCACATTTTATTTAGTTGGTTAGTGGGTTGTTAATCATGGAGAATGTAGCAATATTTTAGGAGTTTAAGTCTTATATAAATCCTATGTTGCAGCAGTTATTGGTATTGTATTTTTCCTGAAGTTTTCAAGTGATCAAAAAAAGCTTTCTTTCCCATATTTCGTTTCCCTTCCATTTTATTTCAACATTTGGTATCAAGAGCCTAGGTTAGTATAGCCCCAAACAGTATTCATGGCAACAATCCCTCGCTTTGATGGCCACCATTATGACCATTGGAGTATGCTAATGGAAAACTTTTTAAGGTCCAAAGAGTATTGGACGGTGGTGGAGAATGGCGTTCCTGAGCTAGCAGCAGATGCAACTGAAGCACAAAAGACAGAAGCTGATAGTTCAAAATTGAAGGATTTGAAGGCCAAGAACTACCTGTTTCAAGCAATTGACAGGGCGGTTTTGGAGACCATATTGCAGAAAGAGACTTCAAAGCAAATATGGGATTCAATGAAGAAAAAGTATCAAGGCAATGCAAGGGCCAAGAGGCAGCAGTTGCAAAGTTTGAGAGTTGAGTTTGAGATGTTGCAGATGATGCAGGATGAATCTGTGGCAGAATATTTCTCCAGGACTATGGCTATCGCCAACAACTTGAGGATTCATGGTGAAAGAAGGATGGAGGACATTACCATCATTAAGAAGGTACTACGTTCTATGACTGCAAAATTTAATTTTGTTGTGACAGCAATTGAAGAGTCTCATGAGTTGGATGAACTAACTCTTGATGAAGTGCAAAGTTCTCTACAAATCCATGAGCAGAAAATTAAAAAGCAGGAGAAAGAGGAGCAGTTGCTACAGGTTCAAGCTTTGCAGACCACTACAAAGTCTGGTGGTAGGGGCAAAACTACATGGAAAGGGAAGAAAAAAGGCAAGGAAGCAGACAACGGGGAAAAGAAGGATTTCCGGGAAAGGCAGAAAGGAGAGTCCAGTAAGCCTAAATCTAAAGCACACATTGAATGCTTTAGATGCCACAAGTTTGGGCATTACAAATCGGAGTGTAGAACCAACCTTAGTAAAGGAGAAAAATCAAACTTTGTGGAGCAAGAAGATAAAGAAGCAGAGATCTCCTTGTTGATGGCTTGTCTAGTGAAGGACAGTGATGCTAAAAATTGCTGGTACCTTGATACGGGTTGCAGTAATCATATGTGTGGAGACAAAGAAGCCTTTTCTGAGCTTGATGAGTCCTTCGAAGACACCGTCAAATTTGGGGACAACTCTGTTGTTGCTGTTAAAGGGAAAGGAAAGGTTAGTATAGAAACTAAAACTAGCCAAATTCAGTCTATTTCTGATGTGCTGTTTGTTCCAGATTTGAAGTCAAACTTGCTTAGCATTGGGCAATTACAAGAAAAAGGCTATGTGATCTCGATTAAGAATGGTTGTTGTGAAGTTCGAGATGATGAATATGGCCTGATTGTGAAAGCGCAAATGACCCGCAATAGGATGTTTCCTGTATATCTACAAAGCCTGAAGTTGAACTGCTTGTCTGCAAGGCAGGAGGAAACAGCTTGGTTGTGGCACTACAGGTTTGGTCACTTGCATTTTGGTGGGCTGCAATTGTTGTACCAAAAGAAGCTGGTGAAGGGTTTTCCCAAGCTAAATCAACCAGCAAAGGTGTGTGAAGAATGCATACTTAGCAAGCAACATCAGGAGTCATTTCCTAAAAGCAGCAACTGGAGAGCAAAGCAAGTATTGGAGCTGGTTCATACTGATATTTGTGGCCTGATTACACCTACATCTAATGGAGATAAACTTTATTTCATTACCTTCATTGATGATTATAGCAGAAAGGCTTGGGTGTATTTCTTGCAGTTTAAATCTGAAGCATTGGAGATGTTTAAGAAATTCAAGCAGTTGGTCGAGAAGGAATCTGGCAAGTCCATTCAGATGGTGAGATCTGATAGAGGAGGGGAATTTAACTCGAATGAGTTTGCAGCCTTTTGTGAGGATGCTTGTATCAAAACGCAATTGACAGCTCCATATACTCCACAACAAAATCGAGTTTCCGAAAAGAAGAACAGAACCATTCTTGACATGGCAAGAAGCATTTTAAGGAGGAGTTCTGTTCCAAGATTGTTTTGGCCAGAAGCTGTGGCATGGAGTGTTCATGTGCTAAACAGAAGTCCTTGCAGAGCTCTTAATAGGACTCCAGAGGAAGCATGGAGTGGAGTGCAACTAGCAGTGCACTATTTCAGAGTTTTTGGGTGTATAGCTTATGTCCATGTGCTAGGCCAAAAGAGGACAAAGCTTGATGACAAAGGGGAGAAATGTATTCTCTTGGGAGTTAGTGAAGAATCAAAGGCCTATAAGCTCTTTAATCATGTAACAAGGAAGCTGATCATCAGTCGTGATGTTATTTTTAATGAAGAAGAAATCTGGCCTTGGTCATCCCCAAAAGAATTATTCCTGATGATGATGAAGTTGAATTGCAGCAAGAAGATTGTGCAGAAGTGGTAGCTGCTGAAATTGCTTCTCCACAACATGTTGCAGCATCATCTTCCAGACCTCAACGTATCAAAAGGCGTTCTACCATGTTGGAAGGTTTTGAGGTAACCGGTCTTCCTAATTTTGATTCCGGTCATGTTTCACAGCTTGCTTTGTTTGCAGACTGTGATCCAGTCTTATTTGAAGAAGCTGTGAAAGAAGCAAAGTGGCAAAAGGCGATGCTTGAGGAGATAAAGGCCATTGAAAAAAATAACACCTGGGAACTTGTTGATTTGCCTGAAGGAGAGAAAGCTATTGGGGTTAAATGGGTTTATAAAACCAAAGTTAAACCCAATGGAGAGGTGGATAAATACAAAGCCCGCCTGGTTGTGAAGGGTTACAAACAAGAATATGGAGTTGATTACACTGAGGTGTTTGCACCAGTGGCGAGGCTGGATACAATCAGAACGGTTATTGCATTGGCTGCTCAAAATGCCTGGCCTATCTATCAGTTGGATGTCAAGTCAGCTTACCTACATGGCGAATTGAAAGAGCAGGTATTTGTTGATCAACCTCTTGGTTTTATTAAATCTGGTCAAGAACATAAAGTTTACAGATTAAAGAAAGCCCTTTACGGACTGAAACAAGCTCCTAGAGCTTGGTACAGTCACATTGATGCATACTTTGTGAAGGAAGGGTTTGTTAGATGTCCTTATGAACATACTTTATATGCTAAACATGTTGATGGGAAAATGATTGTGGTATGTCTGTATGTTGATGATCTTTTATGCACTGGCAATGATGTTGGTTTGTTAGAAAGTTTTAAAGAGTCTATGAAGAGTGAGTTTGATATGTCAGATCTTGGAAAATTACATCATTTCCTTGGTCTTGAGGTATCACAAATGGAGAATGGAATCTTTGTTTGCCAGCAAAAGTATGTTCTAGATGTTCTTGACAGATTTAAGATGGCCAATTGCAATTCTGTTTCAACTCCAATGGACAAGGGCATAAAACTTGTGAAGAATCTTGATGGTGAACAGGTAAATAGCACCATGTTTAAGCAGATTATTGGGAGCTTGATGTATCTCACTGCCACCAGACCGGATGTCATGCATAGTGTGAGCATTGTTAGCAGATACATGGAGAAACCAATGGAGCAGCATTTAATTGCAGCAAAACGGATTTTGAGATATTTGAAAGGGACTGCAGATTATGGTTTGTTCTACCAAAAAGGTGATAAAAGCAAGCTGACAGGATTTGTGGATAGTGATTTTGCTGGTGATCTTGATGATAGGAGGAGCACAACAGGTTTTGTTTTCAAGTTGGGTTCTGGTGCAGTTGCTTGGAGTTCCAAGAAACAGCCTATAGTTACTCTTTCTTCAACTGAAGCAGAGTATGTAGCAGCAACATCTGGTGCTTGTCAAGCTATTTGGTTGAGGAGGATACTTGCAGATTTTTTGAAGATAAAATTGAAGGAGGCAACGGTGGTGCATTGTGATAATAGTTCAGCCATTAAACTTTCAAAAAATCCTGTTTTCCATGGGAGGACAAAGCATATTCATGTTAGATTTCACTTTCTGCGAGAATTGGTTGAAGATGGTGAAATTGAATTGATCTATTGCAGCACTGAAGAACAGGCCGCAGATATCTTCACCAAACCCCTTAGTGTGGCTTCATTCAACAAGCTGAGGAAGATGATTGGAGTTTGTAGCATCAAGGATGTGTTGCAAGCAAGGGAGGGGATTTCAAAACCTTTAAACTGAACTTATGAGTCTGTTAGTTCAGCTTAAGGGAGGGATTGTTGGAGCAAAACATGGAAGTAGTGGAATATTTGGTAGTTAATAAAAATATGGAATTATCAGATTGTGTTCCATGTCTTTAGGTCCAAGTTGGAGTTTGTTATCTATTTTCCAGCACATTTTATTTAGTTGTTTAGTTGGTTAGTGGGTTGTTAATCATGGAGAACGTAGCAATATTTTAGGAGTTTAAGTCTTATATAAATCCTATGTTGCAGCAGTTATTGGTATTGTATTTTTCCCTGAAGTTTTCAAGTGATCAAAAAAAGCTTTCTTTCCCATATTTCGTTTCCCTTCCATTTTATTTCAACACAAGGAAGACACTTCTGGTGTTGTCTTCTTTGTTGGGGCAGTCCTCAATCCACTGCTTGAATCTTGAATTCCAACAAGGGTTTCAATGTAATAAAGTAATAAAACTATAATGGAGACAATGTAATGTAATGTAAGAAGTCAATTATGTTTCAAGCTGAACGATTAAACCTTGAAATTTGATAAAGTTCCTTAAGCTATTACTTATATGATTTATTAACCCATTGACCTATATGGACATGCTGTACATTATG
Source organism: Corchorus capsularis (assembly GCA_001974805.1). Taxonomy (NCBI): domain Eukaryota; kingdom Viridiplantae; phylum Streptophyta; class Magnoliopsida; order Malvales; family Malvaceae; genus Corchorus; species Corchorus capsularis. The sequence goes on along the minus strand of AWWV01015488.1, from coordinate 28,763 downwards.
ATGAACAAAATCTAAAACTTTAGTCCAAACATTTAGCAATATTTTTTTTTCATTAATCCCCCTTGCTCTACTACCTCTTTGTGTGCTTTATGATCTTAAAACTAAAATGCATATGTTTTGCTCTAAGACCGATGAAAGCAATAGCATTGGCAGGGCCAAAGGTGATCCAGAAATGGCATTTAATAATGGTGCTTGGGTTCTTCAAGGCCTAAAGTTGAAGCCTTCTTTCCAAGAGATTGTTACAAGTGTTTATAATGCCACAGCCAAAGAAGTTGACTTTATGAATAAGGGGTAAGTTCTTTCAGAATCCTCATGAAATTAACTTTTTAATTCTAACTTCCTCAGACTTTGGTTTGGACCTTGCTACTGCTAATATCATAAAATTAAATAAGAAAAAAAAGCAATCTTAATTTCTGCTTGTTTTACATTACAACATGGAGTATATTTCTGTGTATCTTTTGAGCAGATGCAGATGTTATAAACTTCAGTTATAAATCAACTTTGTCCACTTATTTGCTTTCTATATTTGAGGCCACCCATTTGTCCAAACTCCTGCCTAGTACAATCAAACTTTGTCAAAAAGAAAAAAAAAAAAAGTGATGGTCCGTTTAGGGTCGACCAGCATGCCTATATTGGCAAAGTCTCCGCTGCTCTGTAAAGCCAGCCTAGTGCTACAAGGCTAATGCGCCCAGTAGCCTAGTTTGAGACCAACCAAAGCCGCTTTGTTTTGGTCGGAAGACTTCAGATAAGGTGCCAATGTTCTACCACCAGAATGCCCCCACTAGGGTCACAGGCTTGCGCTACCAAGCCCGGCGCTTCTTTCGTTTAGTTAGTCTACTTATAAATAACCCAAGGGTCTTAGCATTAGTTGATGTGGGATTTAGGCTCCCTTTTATGAAACTATCTTATCCAGGTGCTCAACTTTGTTGGGGCAGTGCTCAATCCATTGCTTGAATCTTGAATTCCTACAAGCATTTATTATTATTATGATGTAATAAAGCAACAAAATGATTGGAGTACTAATAATTATTGTTATTATACATGAAAAATAAAGCTATTGCTTTTTATGTAAGGCCAAAACACAAGCAATTTGGTAAGTATATTTTTCTGATGTGGTACTCCAATTTTTATTGTTCAACTGGTGATTAAACTTGAAATATTTTTTGTTGAGTAATATTTAATATTTTTTCTTTTCTACCGATTAATTAGTCTTTGTAGATTTCATAAGGTGAAATGAAGCATATGCAAAGAAGCAGCTGAATGAATTATCTTGTTACTCCTAGTAATCTTCATCTGAAACCTGTAATTGTTGTTTATGTGACGGAAGCAATTGATCAAAGAAATTAGAAAAGTTTTATGGAATCTTGGAAAACCAGAAACACTTTTAAAGTTCTATTGGATTTCAAGTTAAGTTTCTATACTTTCAATATTATAGATTAAAATTGTAGCAAAAAAATATTATAGATTAAAATGATTAGACATTTTTAATCAAGTTGAACTCGAACAAGTCAATTATTTTTCTAGCTGAACCTTGAAGTGATAACAAACAAAAAAACTGAGAAAGTATTACTTCATTTAGATAATTCGATATAAAAAAGATTTTTAGTTGACACATTGACCATGTTCCTTGTATATAAATATGCTATAATTTTTTTTTTTTAACATAAGAGCGGTCAAAGACTGCTTTAACTAACAATGACACTAGGCCTAACTACACTAATCATATCCTCCTGAATAATTCTTAATAAAGTTCTTGGAGAGTGAACTAGCTTAGTTACATTAAAAGGCTCTTGGTATGCCCAACTTATCAAAAAATCCGCACACATATTATGAACAAATTAAATCTAAAATTTTAGTCATCACATTAAGCATTTTTTAAAAAAAAAAAATTGATCCCATTGCTCTTTATTGCCCACAATTCAGCATTTCCTTCCATATTTTCTTTTTCCTTTAATTACCAGAGTTTTCTCTCATTTTTTAGCCTACCTAATTAATATATATTCCCTCTCTTCTTTACTTTTTGGTGACAAACTTAAGAGAACATCCTTAATTAATCCCTGAAATTTTAGTAATTTAATGAAACAAAGATGGGTTTTAGATTTGTATAATATATGACAGACACGTTATGCGTGTAAGGGATAAGTGACCAACTTATCCTTCATTCAAATTCAATATTTGATTTGTAAAGTTTGTTACACCAGATAATTTGTTATACTAGATAACTCTATGTATTTGACTTATACCTAAACTCATGTATTGTATAAATACCCTGTAACCAATTAAGGAAAATAGGTTTTTCCTCCCATTTTCCATATTCAGCTTCTAGCCTTAATCGGCATTGAATCTCTACATGGTATCAGACTTTCTCCAAGCTAAAACTTGATTGATCCTGGTTTTCTTTCTTCTCATCAATGGCTGCTACAAACACCACCACGCCCCAACCTATCTCCATCAATGCCACCGCTCAGTTGCCATTGAAACTTACTTCCAAAAATTTCTCTTCCTGGCGTGCCCAATTTGACGCTCTCCTTCAAGGTTTTGACCTCGCTGGATTTGTTGATGACACTCATGCCGCACCACCCAAAGAAGTTACCAAAGATGGTCGAACGATTTCCAATCCTGACTACGCCTTTTGGCTTCGGCAGGACAAATTAATTCTTCATGGCATAATTGCCTCCACTTCAGAATCAGTGCTACCTTATGTAGCTTCTTCCAAAACTTCTTATGATGCCTGGCAAAAGCTGCTTAAATTGTTTGCAAACAAAACTCGATCCAGAATCATGGATCTCAAGAGTTCTCTTACCTCCACCAAAAGGAACAATCAGCCTGTGGCAGAGTATTTCCAGAAAATGAAACATATTGTCGATGAATTACATTTTACTGGCACCGTGGTTGAAGAGGATGATCAAATCCTTTACATTTTGAATGGCCTTGGGCCTGAGTTCAGAGAGATTTCAACTGCAATTCGGGCTCGTGAAACACCAATTTCCCTTGAGGAACTCCACGACAAACTTGTTTCCTTTGAACTTCTTCTCAAATAGGAAACTGAAAATCCTGCCATACAGGTACCCACTGCTAATATAGCTAAACGTGGTTTTTCTCCAAATTTTTCTAACAATTACCGCAGAGGCAAGTCTTTTGGCTCCAATGATAACAACAGGCCCATTTGCCAAATTTGTGAGAAAATCGGCCATTCTGCCAAACAATGTTGCAGGGGGAAATCTTTTTTCACTTCCCGTCCTGCCGCAACTGCAAATTATGCCAACGCTTTGCAATATGGAAAAACGTGGTGTATGGACTCTGGTGCTTCACACCACGTTACCGCAGATCTTAAGAATCTTGCCATCTCTGCAGAGTATGATGATGCTGACGCAATTCAGATAGGTGATGGAACAGGTCTGTCCATAACCCATATTGGTGAGGCTGAGCTTACCTCTTCTGATCATTCATTTAAACTGCAGGAAGTATTATGTGTGCCTAAAATTGCTCAGAATCTCATTTCTGTTTCAAAATTTTGCAAAGCAAACAATGTCTCTGTTGAATTCGATGCTGACAAATTTTTGGTTAAGGATTTGCAGACTCGAGCAGTGCTGTCGCGGGGGTTGAACGTGGATAATGTCTATCAATTTTCCTCTAGTTTCCAGCCAATAAAGCTTGTTGCTTTGTCTTCCGTTCGTGTTTCTACTCAAGACTGGCACAAGCGCCTAGGTCATCCCTCCAAGCTCATTCTCAGTAGAGTCATGAAAGATTTTTCCCTGCCACATCTGTCCAAAGATTTCCATTCTTGTAATTCCTGCCACTGCAATAAAAGTCACAAGCAGTCTTTTAGAGTGTCATCTTTAACTAGTTCCAAGCCTTTAGAACTTGTCTATACAGATATTTGGGGTCCAACACCTATTACATCGTTTACTGGCCACAAATATTATGTAATCTTTGTCGATCACTATTCAAAATATATTTGGTTGTTTCCATTAATCAAAAGGTCAGATCTCTCTCTGCTATTTCCTAAGTTTAAAGCAGTGGTTGAAAAATTCTTTGACACATCTCTTATTACTTTATATTCTGATGGGGGCGGAGACTATGAGAAACTAAAACAATTTCTTGGACCACATGGTATTTTCCACCAACAAACACCTCCCCATACTTCCGAGCACAATGGTTTTGTCGAAAGATGACACCGCCACGTTGTTGAAACTGGATTAACTCTCTTACACCAAGCTTCTCTTCCTCTCCAATTTTGGAGCTATGCCTTCCAAACCGCTGCATACCTCATTAACCGAATGCCCACTCCCACACTCAATTTTCACTCACCCTTCCAAATTCTTTTCAAAAAAGACCCCAATTACCACAAACTACGTGTTTTCGGGTGTCTCTGTTATCCATGTCTCCGTCCTTTTAACAAAAATAAATTCCAGTCTCGTTCCAAACCATGTGTCTTCTTAGGATATTCTAGCAACCAAAGTGCTTTTCTATGTCTAGACTTAGAGTCTTCTAAAGTCTTTGTATCATGACATGTTGAATTTGTTGAAGATCAGTTTCCATATCCACAAAAACCACTGCAGTCATCTTCAGATCTTGAGTCCTCTGCCGCTTCTTTTCTAGCGAGTCCGAGTCTAGTTGTCCTAGATAAACACTCTTCTGTTAAGTTTACTCTGCCATCCACTTCAATGCCCGCACCAACACATGCTGCGATTTTGGATTCTAACCATGATTTAAGTCCAGCTCCACCGCAGGGTGTACAGGCAGATGCTCCACTGCCGCAGGATGTTCTACTACCAGATTATAGCTGAAGTAAATGCATGGGCAGAGACTGCAACAAGAGGACTCATAAAAGATCTGCTACCAGATGATGCACTTGACAATATTAATGATAAAACAGCTCTAATTCTTGCAAATGCACTTTACTTCAAAGGGACATGGGCACAAATATTTGATAAATCAAAAACTCAAAACAGAGTGTTTCACCTTCTAAATGGTCAAACAGTTTATGTTCCTTTCATGACTAGTGCTGAATTTGAGTTTTATCATTATGGACAGTTTGATGGTTATAAAGTTGTTAAACTCCCTTACAGAAATGGTCAAAATCAAACAACCAGGAGTTTTGCCATGTATTTCTTTTTGCCAGATGCAAGAGATGGGTTGAAGAACATGCTAGAAATGTTCAAATCCAACCCTGAATATTTTAACAGGCAATTCTATCTTCCCAGGGAAGAGATTTCTGATTTCTGGATTCCAAGGTTTAAGTTTTCATTTGAGTTTGAAGCTTCAGGAACCATGACTGAGTTGGGACTGAACTTGCCTTTTGACCATGGCAAAGCAGAGATTACAGAAATGATCCACCCTCCTGTTGATCTATTTGTGAAGAAGATGTTTCATAAGTCTTTCATTGAAGTGAACGAGGAAGGAACTGAAGCAGCAGCTTGCACTGCTGCTATATTTATACAACAGTGCCAAAGGCTTCAAATTCCAAGGTTTGTCGCAGACCATCCTTTCATGTTCATGATCAAGGAAGACACTTCTGGTGTTGTGTTCTTTGTTGGGGCAGTCCTCAATCCATTGCTTGAATCTTGAAATTCCAACAAGGAATATTTCAATGTAATAAAGTAATAAAATTATTGATGTACTAATAATAAGATTATGATGTAATAAAATGATTGTTGGTACCAATAATTATTGTTATCCATACATTGATAAGCTATTGCTTTTATGATCCAACGCCAACCATATATGGATAATCCAAAGAGTATATGCTTGTTTCTGTCATGATTTGTTAATTAATGGAAGTCAATTAGCAATTCAAGAGCCAGCTTATCCAATTACTATACTACCTATTTAAGTTCTAGAAAGATTCACTCAATATAAATAACACCAAATAGATTCATGGAACTTTAAACACATAAGACTTACAGTGGAGTTTTTTTTTTTTTTTTTTCCCTGATTTATGGATTCAAGTCATTTGAGTTTGAAGCTCCAAAGACCGTGACAGAGTTGGGACTAAATGCTGAGCTTTCTGAAATGGTGGACACACCGCGAAGGAAGAATATATGTGAAGAAGATGTTTCACAAGTCTTTCATTAAAGTCAATGAGGAAGGGACAGTGGCCAAGTGCTGTCATGTTTTGTAAATTAATGGAAGTCAATGATCAAGTCAAGAGCCAGCTAATCCAATTAAAATATTTATATATATATGTTTTTCGAAGAAACTTCCTTTTTCAATTTTCAATATAAATAACACCAACCAAAATTTTTTTGGAACTTGCAAGACAGAAGACTACACAATGGAGTTTCTTTCAGTTCCAAAACATCAACAAAGCAGCAGCAGTTTCATTTCTTTTGGTATAAACAACAACAGCTTCAACAGTAATTTCTGCTTGCTTATGGCAAACCATATGTTGCAGACAAATGCTGCAGAGGGATTAAATACAGTGATCTCTCCATTTTCATTCCATCTAATGTTAAGCTTGATTGCATCTGGATCAAAGGGACGTACATTAGAGCAGCTATTTGACTGTCTAGGATCAAGGAGCGTCAAGGATTTGAATTCACAATCTTCCCAAATGATTGCTCTTGCTTCCTCGGCCCATGATCCAGAATTGGCATTTGTTAATGGAGCTTGGGTTCTTCAAGGCCTAAAGTTGAAGCCATCTTTCCAAGAAATTGTTAAAGGTGTTTACAATGCCACAGCCAAAGAAGTTGACTTTGTCAATAAGGTAAGTTCTCATTCTTTTTGGCTGCTTTTGGAAATTGTTCATTTCAGGTTTTCATTTTTCTTTTTCTATTCTTTTTTATTCCCAGTCCAATTCTATTTAACTAAAAATTTCTGAAAATGTATAACATGATTTATATTTTCTTGAATCATAAGTTCTTAGTCTAAGAGGTTTGATCTTTTCCTGGAATTATTGGTCCTGCAAATTGTGATTATTTTAATTTGTTAGCTCCAACAAGATTAATTAATGGGTTTATGCCAATTTATAACAAGATTAAGAATCATCATAATTCCAAATTGAATTGAAGTCCTTTTTGTCCCTGAACTGTCTAAAATTGACGTTTTGCCCCTATAAACTTTAATTTGAGACTTTTTATCCCCTAAACTTGCAATTTGAGGACATGTTAGTCCCTCTCAAACGGTATTGTTGACGTGTGACAATGCCACGTCGGACCAAAAATGCCACGTTTGGACCAAAATGCTAAGTGGCAAGGCCACATCAAACCGAGGCGCTAACATGGCAATGCCACATCATCAATATTGTTTGCGAGGGACTAACGTATTCTCATATTGCAAGTTTAGGGGGTGAAAGGTACCAAATTAAAGTTTATGGGGGCAAAACGTCAAAATCATACAAGTTCAGGGGCAAAAAAATGCATCTATTCAATTGAATTTGGTTGAATTTCAACTCTTGGAATCTCAAAGGCTGACATAGAATTATTATTTGATTATTTGATGTCCCCATTGCCATTGATAAAGGGAGATGAAGTTGTAGCTGAGATAAATGCTTGGGCTGAGACTGCAACCAGAGGACTCATCAAAAACATACTCTCAGCTGAAGCCCTTCAGGGAATTATTCAAGACACAGCTCTAATTCTTGCAAATGCACTTTACTTCAAAGGAGCATGGGCTCAAAGATTTGATAAATCAAAAACTGAAAACAGAGTCTTTCACCTTCTGAATGGTCAAACGGTCAATGTTCCTTTCATGACTAGCGCTGAATTTGAGTATTATCATTACGGACAATTTGATGGTTATAAAGTTCTGAAACTCCCTTACAGAAATGGTCAAACAACTAGGAATTTCGCCATGTATTTCTTTCTGCCAGATGCAAGAGATGGGTTGAAGAACATGTTACAAATGTTCAAATCCAATCCTGAATATTTCACCAGGCAATTCTATCTTCCCAAAGAGGAAATTTCTGATTTATGGATTCCAAGGTTCAAGTTCTCATTTGAGTTTGAAGCTTCAAAGACTATGATAGAGTTGGGACTAAATTTACCTTTTGACGAAATAAATGCAGAAATTACAGAAATGGTAGACAGAGTCCCACCTGTTAGACCTGTTAGACTATTTGTGAAGAAGATGTTCCACAAGTCTTTCATTGAAGTGAACGAAGAAGGAACTGAAGCTGCAGCTTGCACTGCTGCTATACTAATTCCACAATGCCAAAGGCTTCCAATTCCAAGATTTGTACAGACCATCCTTTCATGTTCATGATCAAGGATGACACATCTGGTGTTGTCTTCTTTGTTGGAGCAGTGCTCAATCCACTACTTGAATCTTGAAATTCCAACAAAGATTATTATGATGTAATAATAATTTTTTTTTTACTAATAAAATTTGATGTAATTTCATCAAATTTATTGATTAATTCTTAAATTACCCTTCTACCCCACCCTATTAAGGATGAGTCACTTCTGTCTCGAATATGAAATGAGACTCAAGGCGTAATTGTTTTATTTCTTGTAAGATTCCATTTCAGCCAAAAGAAAAAAGTCTATTAAAATGTAAAGGGAAAATTGCTTTTAAATAGCCAAGCATGCACATAGCATACCTATCATGTTCTTTAGGAATTAGGATATGATACTAAAAATTTGCTGTTCTCTTGTAGATTATGGAATATACTTCAAAAGCATCACAATTCATCATGAGCATGGGACCATAAATTTTGGTCATCTCTCATTTTGGAGACCGTCCAAGTTCAATATTCCGGGACCAACAAAAGTTTGTAATTTCAAGGAAATTATCGTTTTGTATATCCTTTTGATAGTTTTGCTTTTTTCGTGCCCTCTCTTATGTGGTGCATTGTAGTATTGTACTTAAAAGGTGAATCTGATTAAACTGGCCTTGTAGAAAGAATAAAGATTTCATTTTTTCTAAGGCAAAAGCAGTAATTATTAGCAAGTTGATCGGTCCGTGCTGGCGTGTAGGACATTCTTTGTTATAGATTTTGTTATTATTGTTTGAATGCAAAAAGGATTTCGTTTCAAAAATTTGTAATTTTATTTGTATTTTGTGTATTTGTGAAGTGATTTGCCAATTAAATGAATCTCAATTATATATATATAACTTATTAATGGTAGTTGAGTTTTATAGTTGTAAATTTTTAATTTTTTTTTATAAAATTGTAACTTGTAATCCATTTTTATTCTCGAACATTAACCTTTTCTACTTAATATATCTTCTTTCTCATACATCTAATTAAATTCTTTCTATCACTATAGTTTGAGAAAGATGAGAAACATTTTTACTTTAAAAAAAATATTAAATTAATACAAAACCAATTAATCTGAAGACTTTAATGGGTTTTACTTACACATAAAATCATAGAAATAGCCAACTTACGAAGAACAAAAGGAGGACACAAAGTGGGCAAATGGGTCTTCAAAAAAAGTTGCAAAAGAACTAAATGAATGGTGAGAAACTAATTGAGTTTATGGTCAATAAATGATTTCACATTCAACTGGTTAAAAACTCTTGCAATTACGAAAAAGGGCTGGAGGAAAAGGGAATGATGAGAAACTAATTGAGGGTCTTAGTAATTAACCAAGTGAGAAAAGACATAAAAAGACAAAAAATGTTCAAACCGAGCCTACTCATCGATCCTTAAAAGGAGTTTTTAGTAATATCCCTGGGTGTTTCAAATAATATGTAGTACAAGTTGATCGGCCCACGTTGGCGCTACGGGCGTTCATTTTTTAGAATCGTTATTTATCACCACACATATATTAAAAGATCTTCGCCGTAAATTTAAAAAGAAGACAGTGCTTTAACATGTTTGTTGGGATTGTTCTATTTCCTTTTCTAAGGTACATATTTTTCAAAAAATAATCGACGAAAAAAAAAACAAAGTCAATAAATGTAGCACTTGTGGAATTAACAAATGAGAGGGTGCAATTAACTAAATCCAGCTGGTTGAAGAAATCTTGTAATTACCAAAAGGTAAGGGGAAAAAAATAAAGGAACCTGACATGCGACTTTTTGAGTCATTTGTCAATTGAGAAATGACCAAAAAGTTTAGTTAATTAATCCCCTCAAGAATTAAAAAATTAGGACAGTTAAGTATCTGCCAAGTAGGTGAAGACGAAAAAGATTAGTTCTCTAGCTCATCATCAATTCTTGATGGGGATCTTTTAGTAATTCCACTACTCTATTCAAGTCGATTGAGAAATGACCAAAAAGATTACTTATTTAATCCCCTCAAGAATCAAAAGTTAGGACATTTAAGTGATCTGCCAAGTAGAAAAAGACGAAAAAAATAAGTTCTCTAGCTCCAAATGCAAGTCTTGATAGGGATCTTTTAGTAATTCCACTACTCTATTAAAGTCAATTGAGAGATGACCAAGCAAGTCTTGGTAGGAATCTTTTAGTAATTCCAATACTCTATTAAAGTCAATTGAGAAATGACCAAGCAAACACGGTAGGAATCTTTTAGTAATTCCACTACTCTATTAAAATCAATTGAGAAATGACCAAAAAGTCTAGTAATCCCTCAAGAACCAAAAGTTAGAAAATTTAAGTAATCTGTCAAGTGGGAAAAGACGAAAAAAATTAGTTCTCTCGCTCCTCATTAATCCGGGGTGGGGATCTTTTAGTAATTCCACATGTTTATTCAAACTAAAAATGGTGCTGGAGAAAAACGTGTAATGTGCCAAACTTATAAAATAGAAAAAAAAAGTTTAACGAAGTAGTCAATTGATCTTTTAAAAAAATCAATTGATTAATTAATTCAAGTTAATGTTAATGTACCTGGAAAGATGACGATGGGAGAACTCCAGCGATTTGGAATCTAAGTTGAGGACGATGATGATGGGGCTTGCTATTCGATTTTTAGGAGGGTTTAGAAATATAAATTTAAGGTTTAGAGTATTTGGGATTAATCTCAAATCGGTGGAAGGAAAGAGAATAAAATTAAGTTTTTATTAAATATAATCTCATGTGATGCATTCTATAAGAAAATCACAAAATTTATGAGGTGTCATTCTATCATTGGAGGGTGTAAAAGTGGGGTTTTATAGGTAGTAGGGCTGTGCAAGTTTCGGGTCAACCGATTGACCCGACCGAAACCGATTAAATCGGAACTAGTCAATCGGTTTCGCGGTTTATTCGGTTAAAGTGTCGGTTTATTCGGGTTAGCGGGTCGGTTGTCGGTATGGTGATGGAAACCGAAACCGACCCGAGAAACCGAAGTTGAAAATATATATGTTTAGTTTTGATATTTTAATTTTAAATATAATATATATGTTATTATAAATTAAAAATCTAAATATATATAACATTAATAATCATAAAATAAAAATATATATTTTTAATTTACATTTATCTTAATTCTAAAATATAAAAATATGTAAATTAAATAAAAAAAGTAATTAAAATATATTCGGTTCTAAACCGAAACTGACCCGGAATCGCAAAACCGACTACCTTCGGTTTTTTGTCGGTTCCTATATGTAATCGGGTCAGTTTCGGTTTCTATGATTATGTGTCGGTTAAGTTTAAAAACCGACCCGAAAAACCGAAATCGACCGATTGCACACCCCTAATAGGTAGACCTTATCAAACATTTTCTCATATATCATATTATCATGAAAAATTGTGGATGTTCAATCCAAAGCGTTACCTCCAACATTCACCATTCTAAATAACTACACAAAATGATCATTTTACCCTTTCAAATAGGAAATTCTGTCAATATCTATTTTTTTTTCATTCACATAAGTCGAACTTAAGATTTTTTTTTTTTTTGAAAAAAAAATTGACTGGAAGTAGTTTCTTAGTGGATATAAAATATTGAGTCAAATTCTCATATAAACATGTATGTAAGACATAACTCTCATGAGTTGTGAACATATTTTAACATGTGAAATTTGTGTTAGCAAGACCTACCATATTTGTGTGTATAATAAGTTAGCTAGCTATGCCTTTTATAGAACAAAAAAGCATCATATAAATATTTTTGAAATCGGACTGGACCGATCAGAACTCGTCGACCTCTCCGGCCTGGTGAAAATAGAGAATCGCAAAAGTTAATATTCGTCCAAAATCTTGTTTGATAGGCTGTTTGAACTAGAAATCAGGGTGGGGTTAGACCGATTTTGACCAAATTCAAATGTTTCATCGAATTCTGAGACTTGTCGGCCCCTCCAGTTTGGTGGAAATAGAGAACCATAGAAGTCAATGACCGAATCATGAGATTTGAACCCAAACCATGAGACGAAAAGCCAAACACCTTAATCACCACACCAAAAATCTCTTTTGATTATCTTTACACCACATTTAATATCATTTATTTATCTTTTAGTAAATTATATTCCTCTCTCCAAAGTCCCTTCATCAAATCGAACCGAAATTGAACCGATCAGGCTGAGATCCAGGCTAGGCAATGACCGGTACAATTTCAAAAACTTTTCATCATATATACTCTTTCTATTGTTTTGATTAATGGAGTTTAGTGTTTGCAGAAAGAGGTTGAAGGAAGAGAAAGAGGAAGGAAGAAGAACACAAGAATTATAGTGGTTCGGCTAACTAGGCCTACATCCACTGTTAGAAGCTTTCCATCCTTTCTTGGTATTTTCTCAATCATAACTTACAAGGACAAAGCACTAGCCTTATATATAGCAGAGACGCATAGGGAAAAAGGAAGAAACAACACTTGAATTCCAACGGTAACAAGATGCCTATATTAAATAAAACTTTGACTAAGTGTATTGGTAAGATGCAAGCTTAAATGCACTCTAAACATGTTGTATGTTATCTTTCCAACACTCCCCCTCAAGTTTGGCACAAATATGTCTGTTGTGCCTAACTTGTTCATCAGTTCATCAATTCTGAGATTCTGTGTTTGGGAAGACCTTTGGTGAAGATGTCTGCTAGTTGATCTTTGCTTGAGACATGAGTATGAATTACCTTTTCTTGAACTTTTTCTCTAACAAAGTGACAGTCAATTTCTATATGCTTAGTCCTTTCATGGAAGACAGGATTAGATGCAATATGTGATGTTGCCATGTTATCACAATAAAGTGGAATAGGAGTATTGATAGTAAATCCTAGACTTTGTAACAATGACTTTAACCATATCAATTCACATGTAGCAGCAGCCATTGCCATGTACTCAGCTTCTGCACTAGACCTTGCTACCACTTTTGGTTTCTTGCTTTTCCAGGTTACAAGATTTCCTCCTACAAACATACAGAATCCAACTGTGGATTTTCTGTCATCAACATTACCTGCCCAGTCATCATCAACAAATCCTTCAAGATCAATTTTACCATGTCTTTTCATAAGTATACCTTTTCCTGGTGAGTTCTTGAGGTACCTTAAGATTCTATTTACAGCCTGCCTACATATGAGTAGTTCTAGGAGCATGCATGAATTGACTAACTAAACTTACAACATATGTTATGTCAGGTCTAGCAATAGTTTAGTAAATTAACTTGCTAATTAACCTTTGAAACCTTCAATTTCTTCCAGCTTTTCACCATCTGAGCAGTTCAGTTTGTTGTTGTAATCAATTGGTGTATCTAAATGCTTAACTCTAGGTTTTCATGTTTCCTTTAGTAAATCCAATGTGTATTTCCTTTGAGAAATATGAATACCGTTTTTTGATTGAGCCACCTCAATTCCTAAGAAGTATTTCAGTACTTTCAAATCTTTGATATCAAAGTGTTGTTTGAAATGTTCCTTAAGTTCGTGAATTTCACTCTTATCATTCCTAGTAACTATAATGTCATCCATATATATTAGGACTACAGTGGTTGATTTTCCTTGATGCTTGATGAATAGAGATGAATCTACAAGACTTCTTTGAAAACCATGCTGCTCTAAAGTTGAGCTGATTTTGTTGTACCAATTCCTTGGAGATTGTTTTAATCCATAAATGGATTTCTATAGCTTACACACAAGACTTTGATTCCTTTCTTGAGGATTTCCAAGAGGCAGTTGCATATAAACCTCTTACTCCAAATTTCCATAAAGAAATGCATTCTTCACATCTAATTGATCTAGTGACCAATTCATGTTTGCAGCTATTGAAAGAAGAACTCTTACAGTGTTCATGTTAGCAACATGTGCAAATGTTTCCCTGTAGTCAATCCCATAAGTTTGAGTAAATCCCTTGGCCACTAGTCTAGCTTTGTGCCTCTCCAATGTTCCATCACTTTTGAATTTATTTTTATAAATCCATTTGCAGCCCACTGCATTTTTCCCTGGTGGTAACTTGACATTTTCCAGGTTTGATTCTTGTTGAGTGCTTCTAATTCTTCTCTCATAGCCTTTCTCCAAATGATGTGTTTTTTAGCTTCTTCATATGATTTAGGCTCCTCTATGCTTGATATAGAGCTAAGAAAACACTTATGTTGCTGTGAGATAGGGATATTTGAAGTTATCTCAGCCTCTATAGTTTCTTCAAAGTGAGTGTCACTTTGTGTCATGTCATTGACTTCTCTTTCAGATTCCATATCTTCAATTCTATTGAGCTGTTATTCGCTAGGAATAGGTAAACTAAATAATGATTGTATCTCCCCTTTAGACTTGGCACTTCCTTCATAGTGGGGTCTTTCTTCTGCAAAAGTAAGATCTCTAGAAACATAGAATTTTTTATTAACAGTATCATAGCATTTATAACTCTTTTTTCTAGATGAATAACCAAGAAAAATGCATTTAGCAGCTCTTTTATCAAGTTTATCTCTTTCTTGCTCAGGTAAAAACACAAAGCATACACAATTAAAGATTCTTAGATGATTTAACTCGATCTTTCTACCTTTAGGAATTTCTAGAGGAGTTTTGAACTTAATGACTCTGCTGGGAAGCCTATTTATCAAGTGGCATGCTGTTTAAACAGCTTCTGACCCAAAACCTTTAGGAACATTCATTTTAATCATTAGACATCTAGCAACCTCTAGAAGATGTCTATTTGTCCTCTCTGCTACTCCATTTTGAGGTGGAGTCCTAGCACAAGAAGTTTGGTGTATAATTCCCAATTTGGCTAGCTTTTCCCTGAAATCTCCACTTTCAAATTCTCCCCCATTGTCTGATCTAAGAATTTTAATTTTTCCATTGTATTGATTTGAAATAAGAGTTAGGAATTCTTGGAATTTAGAAAAGACTTCACTTTTGTTTTTTAATAGATAAACCCAAGTACATCTTGATTTGTCATCAATAAATGTAACAAAATAAGAAAAGCCATTATAAGATTTTACTGGTGAAGACCAAACATCAGAATGAATAAGATCAAAACATTTTTCAGAAATACTATTAGAATTCTTATAAGGTAGTCTGGTCTACTTAGGAAAACTATAAGTTTCACATAGAGATTCTTGATTCCTAAGATTAGGCTTCAAATGTTTCATCACAAGACTTGAAGGGTGACCCATTCTACTGTGCCATAGTGCACAGTCTTCAAATGTGCTATTGTGAGCAGTTAAGAGATTAGATATTCCTACAAAATAGAAACCTCGATGTTGGTAGCCTTCACCAATCATCTTCTCGGAAGTTCTGTCCTGAAACTTAACAGAGGTATGAGTAAATTTCACATCACAATTCAATTCTTTAGTAATTTTACTTACTGACATCAAATTAGAGGAGAAAGTTGGCATAAATAATACATCACAATCTTTTGTATTTGAAAAAAAATTCAGCTTTTCCAATTCCTTTTATTGGCACAAGAATGCCATTAGCAACAGACACAAGTTTATCAATATTTCCTATTTTAAATTCAGTAATATTCTTTTGATTATTGGCCATATTATCAGTAGCTCTAGAGTCAACATTCCAATCATCATTTTTTAAGTTGATATTAGATGTCATACATGTTGATTGCATACCTGATTTGGAAGATTGACCAAGTTGATTGAGAATCTGAGCAAATTGCCTTATAGAAATTTGAGTTTTTGACTGACCTTCTCTTCATTGACAGCAGTTCCAGCAGTGAATATGTCATTGTTTGTAGGCCTCTTTGGTTTCAGATGAGGGCGAAGGATCTAACACATGTCTTTCACATGACCTGTTTTTTGGCAGTGGTCACATCTGGGCTTGATTTTGGCCCTTCCCTTGTAAGTATGTTGTTGAGTCTTTATTTCTTCTTCCTCATCTGATTTAACTATCATCATATCACTAGCTTCAACAATTTAATTTTTCTCAGGTTACATGGCCTTTTTCTTGGTTTTTTCTTGCTGAAGAATGACGCAGACAGTGTTATAAGAAGGTAGTTCTTTCTTCCTGAAGATTTGGCACCTGGTAGCTTCAAATTCAGGTTTCAAACTGGCAAGAAGGAACATTACAACATCCTCCTCATTCCTTTGTTGAAAAGTTCTTAGACCTGTAGTTATTGGCCTATATTGCCATAATTCTTCAATCAATGATTTGAGAATGCCAAAGTGCTCAACAAGTGGTTTGTTACCTTGCTTGATTTCTGTGATTTCCTTCTTGAGCTGGTAAATCATTGAGATATTGTTTTGCTGATTGTACATGGTTTTGACCGACTTCTAGAGTTCTTTGGCAGTGTTGGCCCAAGCAAATATTTCAGCAACCTTTGGCCCCATGGAGTTCAGAATCCATGACATCACAATCTTAGTTTGGCATTGTCAATCAAAGTACCTTGGATCGTCTTTGTCAGATACCTTCTCATCTCCTTCGATGAACATCAGTTTTTCTCTGCCAGTGAGAGAAGCATATGCAGCTCGTGACCAAGACACATAATTGAGGCTGGTTAATGGGTAACTTGTAAGTTTTAGACTCATATAACTCATGTTTGAGTCATTATTTTGAAAAGATGAAACTGATTCAGTTTTTGACATGATGAAGAATTTGAGAGAAAGAATAGACTTGGTTTAGAATACAGAATTTAAATGCTCAATCATTTTTTTTTTTCGCCAAAAAATGCTCAATCTAATAAACTTGCTCTGATACCATGTTTTGATTAATGGAGTTCAGTGTTTGCAGAAAGAGGTTGAAGGAAGAGAAAGAGGAAGAAAGAAGAACACAAGAATTATTGTGGTTCGGCTAACTAGGCTTACATCCACTGTTAGAAGCATTCCATCATTTCTTGGTATTTTCTCAATCATAACTCAAATATACAAAGCACTAGCCTTATATAGTAGAAATGCATAGGGAAAAAGGAAGAAACAACACTTGAATTCCAACGGTAACAATAAAAACCATGGAGTTGTTGGCTTTATGACCTTGTAAAAAGTGATGATTAACATTTGAAGGAGAAACAAGAATATAAGATTATCAAGAATTTGAGAATAGAAACTTGTATCAAAAGTGCACATACCTTGGAAATGCATAGGAAAAGTATATTTCCCATTTTGGAATCATTTGAAAGTTTTTTAAAGGCGTTGAAGAGATGAAAATTGTTCTTTTGGACGGGGAGGATCTTCAAATCAAAGCAATTTATCAGTGGGACATTTTTGTGGAGCAAAACAACAAGGGCTCAAAAAAATTACCCAAGTAATTCAATTTA
The DNA here is from genome assembly GCA_001974805.1 of Corchorus capsularis. Lineage (NCBI taxonomy): Eukaryota > Viridiplantae > Streptophyta > Magnoliopsida > Malvales > Malvaceae > Corchorus > Corchorus capsularis. The sequence goes on along the minus strand of AWWV01015488.1, from coordinate 11,314 downwards.
TACATTTTTTTTAGTCCACACTTCATATCTTGGTTGGGCTATATTCTTGTGGTCAAACTCGACTCAAATAAAATTGAATTTCATTAACGCCCGAAGGAAAAAAAAATTGAATTTCATCAATCTATTATGAAATTCAAGCTTACTCGAGTTTAAGACTCCATTTGATAAAACGGTTGGTCCGGTGAGTTGGATTCTAATGATGATCTTAGTAATTACGATATTATAAATAATATTAGAATTGTAACAATGAGAACTTAAGCAATTGCTGGAAAATATATGTTTAGTAAAATCATTTGTTGCAGTGAGATGCAGTGAGGTGAGGTAGAAAATGACCATTATAAGAAAATATATAAAAATATTGCATAAGTGTTATTTATTTTTCATGTTATTAATTTTTTTCATGAAATTGCATAACTGTTTTTTTTTCCATTTTAATCGATTCTTTTGTTACCATAACTGGCTTTTATAAAAGTGATTTCTTTTTTCCTTTCTTTCTTTTCACGTGGCATGCATGATTTGTCCATTTTCATTTTTGGCACCTTTTCTTTTTCAAATGTTCTTAACTTTGGCTGCTGTCTTTTAACTTATATTATTTCTAGATATTTTCCCCGTGCATTCCCGTCAGGTTTTTTCAGTTTATGATTAGAGTTGAGTAATTTCAATTCTAAGTAAAATTTTGTCTTATATAATCGCAATTAAGTTAAATAAATGGGAGGAAATATTATTAGAAATATAATGTTTATTCAAATAATTATTTGTTGGAAAAAAGGAAATGGAGTTTTACTTTTATTATAATTCAATGTTCTAAATATTATTTTTGGAATTTTAAATATATAATAATATATATTGGTTTTCTCTCAGCCAATCAACGTTGTACAAATGTCTACATGAGAAAAGTCAAATACTGAGCATATAGACGTTTGGGGATAACTTTAATAGTATTATTATTATTATTATTATTATTATTATTATTTGGTGAATTATTATTATTGTTATTATTATTATTATTATGCATATGATCCCATATATCAACATCAGTCTATATGTGGAGAAATTATTACATGAACAAATTATTTCACCATGTTATCCATGGTTCCGATTAATAAAATTGTGACAATTTCGGATTTTTTCACTACAATTTACTAAAACAAAACCCTACTTATCCTAAATTCCGGGATTTATCTAGTTTATCTTATCTTGTGAAATTTGGGGCTTGACCTGATGCTAAATTTGTACCTAAATATTAGGAATTATTTTAAGTTGTCAATGTCATCATGATTTTATTGGTCAGTACCATGAATAACATGGTCAAACCAGACCATGTAATAATTTCTTGTTCTATATATATAATATATATATATATGTAATAATACTAGTATGTAATTAATCTAATTATTATTTTATTTTAACATAGATTGATATTACTTATGTATATCTTTAGATATTCAGTAGAGATGTTTATGCTGCTTCTATTCCGCCACCAAAGGAGAAACCACGATGGTGATCACCACCTGTAGCTGCTACGGTTAAAATTAATTTTGATGGGGCGGTGAGCGTTGGAAGGGGCTTCGGAGGTTATGGTATTGTTGCTCGGGACTCGGCTGGAGTGAATGATGCCTTTGTAGCTGAAAGCTTTGCTGCTGCGCGAGCTTTGAGCAGGGATTTGGGGAGATTATCGTGGAGGGTGATGCACTTAGCATCATCCGAAAAATTAACTCACCATCTCTTGATTTTTCACCAGTAGGAGCTTATGTTGAGGAAGCAAAGAGCCCATAAGTCTGTTATTTCGGAGGTGCTGCTTTCAACATATTAATTGCAAAGGCAATTTGGTTGCCCATGTACTAGCTCAACATAGTTTATCATTAGGTGAAGAGATTCTATGGGTAGAGAATGTGCCTTCTTGGCTACTTGCTCCTTTACGAACTGATTGTACCTCTTCTTCTACTTGATGAATGAGCTGCAGGTTTGATCTTAAAATTTTATCCCTTTTAACATGGTGTATGTACAACCAAAATATTCAAATTAAAACGTTGTAACAATAAATGTACTTATTAATCTAAGACATTATAATGTAATCCAAACTTTAAAAATTTATGATCACTGCACTTTGATATTCATATCTACCGCCAAAAAGAAACTTTGATTCATATCGGTAGGGGCAAAAGTGCGACAAGTTTAAGGGAAAATGTAAAGAAAAGGATATGAGAAGTATCTATATATACCATCATCATATTATTGTTATGCATATAAATTAATTACATATACATCCTAAAGGACTTTTTTGAAGGTTTGGCTTAAAATTATAATTGACCGATGCATGATAGGAGTCAATTTAGCCCTTAAATATGTTAAAATTAGTGAAGGTTGGGAAGCCATTGCTTCTAACCACCGCACGCAGAAGAGAAAGAACGTCTTCAACCATGTTTTGATGTGTTGAAAGTTTCACCGCGAATGTGATAGATCCTTTGTTCTATCTAAACCGATCAACATACGATGCCGCCAGAACCTTACCACAATGAAGTCTGTATTTCTGAAAATAATAATTACATACATAGAATATCAGTAACTGGTCACCTTCATGTTTTCATATCAAACAATAAATCTAAGTTGGTAATTATAATTGGAAAACTAATTAATGCTTCAAATGTGTTATAATATACATACTTTGGAATCATAGTATAAATTTTTTTAACAGTATTTTCCTAGGAAATAATCCACCTGAAACACAAACAATTAATAGCTTGGGGTTAATTTCGAAAGCTGTGTTTTCGTGGGTATGATGATGTCATGCCGAAAAGCTCAAAAGCCTAAACTTTCAAAGGCAAAGCAATTATATATATATACATATGCATGCATGGGAATAATTAATTAAGATCGAATTCAACCTGGAGATGACTCTTTACTTGATCAATCGTAAGCCCCTCAACCTTCATCATGTCTCTAATTTGCTTAGGAGTAGCCACTGCCAATATTTTAAGATATATATATTATCAAATTAATCGAATTTAAGATAATATAATAACAAAACCATTCAATTAAAATATTTAATGCATGGGACTATAATTAGACCTAACTTTTGCATTCAAATAATAAAGTCTCCAAACCCTAAAAAATCAGATAATAATTAATTTAAAGCCTCCACTTAAATATCTGACCTTCAATGCCTCCAAAAAGATTTAAAGCCTCCACAAATCGTGCATGAAGCTCAGGTGACCAACATCTTCGGTTATTCTTCCAAATGGGCTGAGTCAATGGCCTTGGGTAGTAATTGTTAAGAGTTGGATTATTATTGACACACAAGAAACCTTGGTGTCTAGATGTAGATGATTGATGATATTGAACCCCCGGTACCAGCGCCGCTACCGCTACCTCCTCCTTTTCCTTTGCAGTGCTTGATGATCCAGGGGAATTGGACCCAACACCGCTCCCATGATCTGCTTTGCATGGTAACAATAAAAACCCTTCCATGTTTCTCTCTTTGCATATTGGCACCTCATGCTGGATTGCTCTTAGGATTGAAGGCTGCAGGAATAAGGATATGATCATGAAGATTTTATACATCCATGATCATAATTAATTAATTCTTTTTTTTAAAAAAAAAAGTAAGTAAAATTAAGATATATGATTACCTGATCTTTTTCTTCAAAAACCTGGTGGAAGTTATCTTCTAGGACTAATGCTTTTTGTTTCTTTGCATAACTAGGGTTGCCATAGCTTGTTTCTTCTTCATTGTAGCAGGATTCCCAGATTTCCTTTTCTTCTTCTTGCTCATCATTGTTCTTCCTCTTTGTTGGCAAATACTCCACTAATGGCTGTCCAGCCTCAGAATCCATAGTATTGTTTATGATCATGACTTCCTCCTTTAATGTCTCAATTGCTGCATCTCACAATATTTAGAAAAGAGAAAAAGTTACAGAGGCAGAAATTAACCTTCAAAAATTTCTCAAGAAGCTGAAAATTATAATAAACTTAACTCAAAAACTTACCATCCATTAAAAGTTGCCTGCATTGAGGAAGTTCATCACGTTTCAAAGCCTCAATTATGCTTAACTCTTCCTCATACTTGCAAATATAATCACTCAACACCGATAACTTATCGGATTTATTGTCAATTTTCGACACATCCGAAAGCAAGTTGCTTACGGATTTTGGCACATAAGACGGTTTAAGACTCAAGCTAAGCTCAACAGAATGAATCATTGTTTTTTTCTCTGGTTCTTCTTTGAGTTCTCTTGCATAAGCGAGTGTAGGAAAGAAGGAGAGTTTGGAGAACTTACATATAAAGAATGTGAACAATTAAAAGAGAAATAGTCCTCATAGAGATTCCGGGGGTTAAACCTAAAAGACAAAATTCGATTGCCTAGGAAAGATTCTTATTCATTCTATCTGATTTTGACAGCCAAGAATGCCTTAGCTCTTCCAAGTAATTGCAACATTTTTCTTTTCTCTAATTACAAAGAAATTAAAAAGCATTATTAATTAATTTTCTTAAAACTTTTTTTGTTTTGCACATTAGACATTTAGACTGGATGGTAATATATACAACAAATGGGCGTGGGGAGTCGGGAGGAGTGGCATGTATATGGGGCAAATTGAGGAAACTCAAGTCATTGATTACGGATTGGCAGTTACTGTTTTAATTGCATTCTTTTTTATGCTGGGTTAGTTTTTGGGTACTTATGTTGTGATGTTTTGTATTTTGGGTAAGTGATTATGTTGGATTTCTATGTGTTTGGTTGTGGATTGTAGGGTGTTGTGGTGTGAATAAAAATCCTCCGTCCCATTTTTTGTGCCTGCTTGCCACATCTAATGACACATGTTCTTTTTTAATTTGTAACGTTATTTCTCCTTTGCCGAGTTAAATTAAATTTTATATTTTCATTCTAAAATCCTATGGAAATGTATTAAAATTTAGAACTAACCCTTACATATAATTATTTATTATTGATTTGGCGCTATAAACCTGGTGTTTAGTTGGGATTTTTATTTTATTTTCTTCTATTAGTATTTTGTTAAAACTCGAAAACAAACAAAATATAAAACCACGATTATGTGGTATAATTTGGTAAATGGGGCATGCAGTGGGGTACAAAAATGGGGCAGGTTAGCCTCTTTGTTTTTGTCTTGTTGTGTTAGAGGCGCAAATGGTGAAAATACTTGGGATCAAGTCACTATATTGCACAAAATTGTTCAATTTCATCCATGAATTAAAAAAGCGATCAATTTAGTCTCTATACTCACAAAATTGGGTCAATTTAGTTCCTGCACTCACAAGATTGAGTCGATTGAGTCAATTGAGTCCTCATTATGCGTTTATCGATTAGATTCAATTGACCAAATCTTTTTGATACCGGGATTTTATTGACCCAATCTTGTAATTAAGTGCATGGACTAAATTGATCTCTTTTTGAGTATATGGATGAAATTGAACATTTTTATACTATAAGGACCTCCCACGTAACCGGAGGCAAATTTGACTATCCTTTACACCTGGGATAAAAAGAAAATTAATTAGAGAAAGAAAGTAAGAATAAGATACAAAGAGTATTCAAGTATATGACTTTGGCACTTTTTCTATATTGTTGAAAAGCAAAGGGAATAATTCAATTGGAGAAGGGAAGTGTGTCCCCAAGACCAATTCACAGAAGGCCAAAGAAGAAAGAAAAGCAGCACTGCAGCAGCATATAAGCAGGATTCCCAAATGCTTGGGATATGTGATATGTGATTCTAAATTTCTAATTGATGTAACGATCGTTAAAGAGGGGAAATTATTAGATAAAATTGTCCTACCACGTCAGACCATCTTCTAAATTCTAATTAAAGCGGAGAATTTTGAGCCTTATGATTTGTGTGGGGGTTGTAAGTCTCCTGTAGCTGATAAGTGTTTGGTTTGGTGATGTTACTTCCGATTCTCTGTCACTATTTGGATGTTGGGTGCTCTCCCTTTTTTGATTCATTATTATATATATGGATGCTTTTGTTATATATTCTTAGGAGTAAAATCTTTATGAAATGAAGTAAAAAGTTCCTTCCCTAAAAAGAAAAGAAATGCCACGTCAAAATATCTTTTAAAATCTTTGGCACAATATCTATTAAAATCTTCAATTTAAGGTCCAACATCTTTTTTTGCTACAAAGGTCCAACATCTTTAGTCCCTCTTAAAAAAAAGAAAATTTACTAATTAAGACTTATTATGGGGTAAATGTTAAAATTTAGGATATTATTATTGACTATTGAGCCTTGAGGTATGCTTTTAGTATAGCATACATACATACATATATATATATATATGAATAATACTTGTTGCCTCTCCATTTTGCCACACACAATGCTCCCTCCTGATGTGTCCATCACACATTAGATCACTTGTCTTCTCTCTTTTTTTTCCTATTTTTATTCTTTTTATTAAGTTTTGCCTTAATTTCACTAAGTTTAGCCCCAAATTAAAATTTTATTTTTATTTTAAGGGTAAATTTCAAAATTAATAATTTATTGTTATAGGATTTTAGAAATAAAATACAAAACTAATTCCACTAAGTTTAGCCCCAAATTAAAATTTTATTTTATTTTAAGGGTAAATTCCATAATTAATAATTTATTGTTATAGGGTTTTAGAAATAAAATATATAACTAATTCACTAAGTTTAACCCAAATTAAAATTAAAATTTTATTTTAAGGATTAGAAAAATTAAAATTTTGTAAAAAATGTGTTGGAACCAATAAAATAATAACACATGTCCTGATATATGATTGACACGTCAGGGAGTAAAATTGGGGTGTGACACTAGGAGGGGCGCCTAGCATCACTCTATATATATATATAATCCTTACGTGGATATTCTACCGGTGATGTGGTTGGGCAATCTCAATAATTTCTTATTAAAAGGGTGTGATAACCATTTTTTCTTTTAATTGAAAAAAATTGGATGAGGGGAAATTGTCTCACTTTAGGTGCCACAAGTGTCAGAAAGGACTTCCAGTGATATTGACATATCACAAACAAGAACCATTGGTAACAGTTGAATCCCAAACCTTTTAAGCAAAGGCCAATGCTTTACCCTCAACAAACCACAATTGGCCGGTGTGACTATATCTTTTACGTCTAGACTAGACTAGATATATCATATGATGATATGATTAATACAAGGATACTGTCACATAATGGATTTTCAACCCAAATACTTCTGCATGGAGATGAGCATGATGGATGCATTCATCACCGCTTTGTTTGAAAGTAATAATCGAGTTTCCAGTTCCACGTCCAACGTATATATTCATAGGGAAACAAATGGGGGTGGATAATTTATTAGCCAAAACCAGAATTGACAAACACCCTTATTGTGCAGTACTTCCACTATTATTAATTAATTATTATTACTTGCTGCAGTTTTATATATACTAGTCCTAATTTTCACGTGTTTTGCACGTGATCCAATCTGTTTTAATAAATGAAAATTAAAATTTTAAGTATACTACTAATTTTGTCCTAAAAAAACCTATTATTAGAGCTGGCAAAATTTCATCCGAGTTCGGGTATTCGACCCGATCGCCTGAAATCAAACATTATCCAACCTGATTCGACCAAAAAATTCGCTCAATCCGAAACCGAAATGACTTGACCCAAATCCTTAATGACATGGACCCGATCAACCCGAGAGATTAATCTGAAAGTACCCGCATCGGGATTAATTATATATATTTAAATGACCCGAATTCCAAAAGACCTAAACCTGAAAATCGAAGGCTTAAACCCGAAATCATCGGAAACATATGAGCCGAAATCGAAAAAAGACCCGAACCAAAATTGACCAAAATGCAAATGACCCGACATTTGAGCGATCCGAACCCAACCCAACCTGAACTGAAAATTAACCGAACCCTTATAACCCAAAATTTCCTTAACCCAAAACTGACCTAAACCAAATCCAACCCGACCAGCCCATTTGTATATACATGCATTGGGTTTTACTGTCAAAGTAACATAAGAAATTATCTCACACAGAGAAAAATATTAACAAAGTAAGACATCAAATTTAAACTCATAGCAAGAGATACATTTATCAAACAAAAAATTAATTATAAGTCAAATAAAATAATTACACGTTAAGGAAATAATAAATTTTAATCATAATACATTATTATAAGCTATCAAATAGTATGATTTTAATCATAATAACTTTTTAAATTAAAATGGTAAAAATAAAATAATTATAAATATTGAATTTAATAAAACGAAAAATAAAATTTTTAGTCGAATAAAACTGTATATTAAAAAACCTTAATATATCCAAATTTTTATTGAAAAATAGTAAAATGGTAAATAAAATAATTATAAAGATATTAGATTTAATTGAATAAAAATAGAGTTTTTAGTAGAATAAAACTACGATAGTTAAGCAATGACATTTAAAAATACTAGTCATCACTTTCACGTGTCTTGCATGTGACCTAATATGTTTAAACTAAATAAAAATTAGAATCTTAAGTATACTACTAATTTTATCCTAAAGATGCCTATTATTATAGCTAGCAAAATTTCACTCAAGTAAGGGTATCCGACTCAACCGCCTGAAACCAAATCTTATCCAACCGATTCGAGCAAAAAATCCGCTCAATCCGAAACCAAAATGACCTGACCTCAAATCCTTAATGGCCCAAACCTGAATCGACCCGAATCTGATCAATCCGAGAGATTAATCCGGAATTACTCAAATCAGGATTAATTATATCTAAATAACCTGAATCCGAAAAGAATTGAAACTGAAAATCAGAGGCTCAAACCCGAAATTATCTGGAACCATATGACCCAAAATCGAAAAAGACCCGAATCAAAATTGACCCAAACCCAAATGACCCGACATTTGAGCGATCCGAATCCAACCCAACTTAAAACTGAAAATTAACCGAACCCTTATAACCCAAAATTTCCTTAACCCGAAACTAACCTACCCAAATAACCGAACCTAAATCCAACCGATCAGCCCCTTTGTATATACATTGGATTTTACTATCAAAGTAACAAATGAAATCATCCCACACAAAGAAAATTATTAACAAAGTAAAATAGCAAATTTAAACCCACAGTAAGGTTACATTTATCTAGCAAAAAATTAATTATAAATCAAATAAAATAACTACACGTTAGGGAAATAATAAATTTTAATCATAATATATTAAACTATCAAATGGAAACATGTCAATCACAATAACCTTTTAAATTAAAATGGTAAAAATAAAATAATTATAAAATATTGAATTTAATTAATGAAAATAGAGTTTTTAGTAGAATAAAACTGTATATTAAAAATTTTAATATATCCAATTTTTATTGAAAAATAGTAAAATGGTAAAAATAAATAAATTGTAAAGATATTAGATTTAATAATTGAATAAAAATAGAGTTTTTAGTAGAATAAAACTATAATAGTTTAAGTAAGGGCATTTAAGAGATATATTAAAAAAAAGGGTATAATGGTCGATTCAAATGTTTCACAAAACTCGTACTTTTATATATAGTATAGATGTTTAAAAAATAAGGGTATAATGGTCGATTCAAAGGTTTTACAAAACTCGTACTTTTATATATCAAAAACCTTGATCTGAAATATCTAAAATGTCCTTTTTAATTTTAAAATTTTAGTTATATTTTTAATTAAGGGTTAATATGTAATCTAATATCCTTAATAATAATTAATGTAATCCAACCAGATTTTATTTCCATAATTAAAAAAGTCTAAATGAGTTATACGCTACACTACTTCTCAAAAAAAATTACGCTAAACATCTTATTATAATAATATTAAACTATAATAATTACAAGTTATATTAGTCCGCGCTGGCGCTACGGGCGTTCTTTATTTTAGAGTGGTGCTTGATTAACTGATTGAATAAGGATATTAATATAATCAATTATATAAGGGCCAAGAACATTTTTTGTTCTAGAGTGGTGCTTGATTGATTAATTGATTGAATTATATAAGGTTGCAGTAAAAATACAATTATGTAAATGGATTAGTTTTAATTATGTCTTTGGCATAAATCTTTGTAAGCTAACTTATTAGACATGCAAAATTAAGAAGGTCAAGAACATGTTTTTATTTGTAAGTAATAGGAAGTGCAAAGAGGTAATAAAATATGTTGTTATTTGGATAATAATACTCACATTGAACAAAGGGTGGTTTTAATTTAGAAGGGGAAAAATATTGAACGGTCCATGTTGAAGGGATAGAGACGAAGAAGAAAGAGGAAAGAGATATGAAGGTGAAAACAGAGAGCAGTGATGAAAACGTTTGATTTTTGGCAAACCTGAAGACTGATTAGCACCGAGGAATTGAAAGGAAGCAGTAACTGAGTTGGTGAGAGGAAAAAAGAAAACAGCGAGAGAAACATTAATTAAAAGTAATTAAGGATTTAGGGTTTAAAAGCAATTATTAATTAAAAGCCTTAAACATTAATTAAAAACAATTAAGGTAGGGAAATGTGTAATTACGAAAAAGGGTAGAAGGAAAAGGAATGGGGGAAACTCATAGAGGGGCTTTTTAGTCATCCGAAAAGTGAGAAAAGACCAAAAATAGCCAAAAGGTGGCACCACATTAATCCTCAATTTGGCCTTTTAGTAATTTCCATGGTAGTTAAAATTAATATATAGTATATATATTAGTAGTACTAAAATTATTATTAGTTATATTATCATTGCGTTTTTCTTTCTTAACTTTCACGTGCCTTACACGTGACCCAATATGTTTAAATTAAATTAAAATTAAAATCTTAAGTATACTACTAATTTTATCTTAAGGAAACCTATTATTATAGCTGACAAAATTTCACTCGAGTACGGGTATCCGACTCGGTCGTCTAAAACCAAATCTTATCCAACCCGATTCGACTAAAAAATCCGCTCAATCCGAAACCGAAATGACCCAACCTCAAATCCTTAATGACCCGAACCTGAATCAACCCGAATCAGACCAAGAGATTAAAATTAAATAATTGCACGTTAGGGAAATAATAAATTTTAATCATAATAATACATTAAACTATCAAATAGAACATGTCAATCACAATAATCTTTTAAATTAAAATGGTAAAAATAAAATAATTATATAATATTGAATTTAATTAAATGAAAATATAGTTTTTAGTAGAGTAAAACTGTATATTAAAATTTTTAATATATCCAATTTTTACTGAAAAATAGTAAAATGGTAAAAATAAAGAAATTATAAAGATATTAGATTTAATAATTGAATAAAAATAGAGTTTTTAGTAGAATAAAACTATAATAGTTTAAGCAAGGGTATTTAAGAAATATAT
>AWWV01015487.1:0-17040 GCA_001974805.1 Corchorus capsularis | reverse complement strand
AATAATTAATGATTAGACAACTTATTTTAACTTTTAAACTTGATAATAATACTTTTGTTAGTTTATATTTTAATTGAAAATTTTAAAATTAAAATGGTAAAAATAAAATAATTATAAAAATATTGAATTCAATTAAATAAAAATAGTGTTTTCAGTTGCAAAAGTTTATTTTTAAAAAAAATTGTAAAAGTTTAAACAATGTCATTCAAGAAATATATTTTAAAAAACTAATATATCAAGTTTTTTAACTAAAATAGTGAAATGGTAAAATATAATAGTTATAAGGATATTAGATTTAATTATATAAAAATTGAGTTTTTAGTTGAGTAAAATAGTAAAATAAAATAATTATAAAGATATTATATTTAATTAAATAAAAATAGAGTTTTTAGTTGAGTAAAACTATAAAAACCTAAACAATGGCAATTTAGAAATATATTTAACAAATAAGGGTATAATAGGCAATTCAAAAGTTTTACAGCTAAACGTACTTTTTAATATAGTATAGATATAGATATAGATATAGATATAGATATAGATATATAGTATTATAGTATAGATAGATATAGATCGTGCGGCTGTCCGAACAAAAGAATTATGACGGAAAAATGTAAACCTCATAATCAAAAAGTTATAATAGTGATGAAAGAATATATTATAAGGCCCAAGAACAACCAAAAAAATAAAAAACAAAAAGAGATGAGCTCTTCGGATTTGGATTCCAAAAGTGACTAAAGCTATCTTTTTTATGGCTGTGGATGAATTTACATTTATAGCAACAAAAGTTCCATTGAGAGAATTATCTCTTTGTGTGAGGAAGGGACATCTGAGACTTGGCACCCACTTTTACCTTGTATATATATATATATAAACATTATACTATAAAATGAAAACCCTAATTACTCATTCAAACGCCAATTTAACATATGGGAGGGGGAAAAACAAAGAAGATATATGTATGCTTTCTATTTGTTTAATTTAGTGATTTAACTTCAAATTATTTATACCATTTGAGTGATCACTACTATATTGTGCACGTAAACTCGTGCTTATTTCACCATATAATTTTATTTATCATACATTAATATTTGATTCAATCATTATAGCTTACATATAAGTGGATCTTTCTAAAAACGAATTGAGGGAAATATGCCAACTATGCAAGTTCTTTTTCATGTAAAAAGAGGAAAGATTCCAAGGGACGTGGTTCCCTTTTAGGGAAGTTGAACATTGCTTGCCACCCGGCAGATTTAGATTGGGGTTAGGCAATTGACATCCAATTGAAAAGATGAAAAAGATTCAAAAGGGGCATGAGTCACTTCTTTATTTAATATACTCTTTTGACGAATTCTCTGTATCCTTGCAGGCAGAATATTCATGAGTCACTTCTTTATTCAGTAAATGGTCAATAGGTTTTAAATTCTCTGAAGAGGACTTGTAGATGAGGCAAGTCCACAACGTATAAAGAGGGCTTTTACAATACTTGTAAAGTGAGTAGTGATTTATATTGGCTAGTTCTTTTGCACCAAGGGGTTTCCAACCAGTATCCGATTGATGTCTTTTAAAAAGTTAAGGACATGTATTTCTTTTGGCTATGTAAGAACATGTATGAGATGAATACGTTTTCCAACCATCTAATATCTAATACTTCTAAAAAGTTATGGACTTTTTTTTAAGAGGTATGTGATTTCTCAAGATTTTTATTCAATGCCCGGCCATTCATTTCGATCTGTCTAATATATCTGTTTGAGTTTTTTACTGCATATAACAACTTTACATAAACTTTTTTTTTGGGGGGCTTACAAGGAGGAGCCGGGGGCAGATCCAAATCTACACCTAACACCTATACATGACTTCTTGACATAGTAGTGCTTGAGAGATGGGTGTTGACTTGAGTCTTACAATCCTTATTTAAGGCCTGATCAATTCTGTGACAACCGAAATTGGGCCCATGAATAGACCTGCTTAAGGGCCGGGCTATTTGTTCAAGTTTGAAGACTTACTTAGAAATGAGCGTTTTGACATAAATATTAGACTCGTTTTTCGGACCTTTGCTCAAAGATTAAAACCCATTTTAAATATGGATTGGCCCTTGATTTTAATGTATTAGGCCAAAGCCCGACCCGATTCGGTCCAAATAATATATAAATAATATAAATTAAATAGTAATTTATTCTTTAAAAAAAGATACACGATTTATATATGCATATGATGAGTTTTGTATTCCAACAAAAATAAAATCATACAAAACTTATAGATAGGGTAAGTACGAGTCGATCCTACAGAGAACTATCGTTTTAATTATCTTTCCTAAAGTTGTGAATTAAACTAAAATTGGGGTTTTGTGAAGAAAGTGATTAAATTAAATAAAACACAAAATAAAATAGTAGGGAGATTAAAGAAACAATTAAATAGATATTCCAATTTCAAGACAATCACATTCTTGGGATAAAAGGATTTGATTCTTGGCATCAATTGATATCTAACTTATAAATAGATGGCGTAGATTAACGTCAAACGATCATTAACCCCTATTTTTTTTTTTTAGTCTTCATTAGTTATGACTTACCCAAACTAAATTCTAACAAGTATTCTAACCTAGAATCAAACGCCTACTAGACTCAAGTAACTCGTTGCTTTAAGAACTAAAAAGATCTTAGTCAATCATAGATAATGTTCACAAATATAGGCAACATATTCAACCTATATTCAAGATTCTCTTAGAGGGCTACCCTGAGTCGTTACTTGTGACTTGATTACCATATAGGAAACTCATCTAACTATAGAAAACATACGGCACCTAATACAATAGATGGTCATTCTACATGATCAATCATGAAATCATTCCAATAGTTTAGAGAAAATTGAAATACTTACATGATAGATGAATAAGCGCAGAGCCTCACAAATCAAATACCCAAGAGATTGAAAGTCTTAAAATTGAATTAACTAGAAAAGAAAGATTACAAAAGAAACAAGAATAGAGAAAAACTCCATTCTTGAGTTTAGAGAAAATAAAAGTAACCTAGAAAAACTAAACCTAAAACTTAAAAGCTAATGTCTGGCGGCTAAATCTTAAATAAGGGTTTAACCTAATTAAAATAATTATTTATAAACTTAAAAAATTGCCTAATAAATAAAATAACTAACAAAATTAAGTATAGGGTTATTGGAGTCTTTTCCTAGCCTTAAAACATGAAAAGATTAAAAGTTTGTGGGAGATTTGGCCCAAAAGAGGTTTGATCCACGAAATTCCTTGCTTCCAGATTTAATTTCTAACTTATTGCTCAAAAGGCCCCTGAACTTACACGAAACGGCCAAATAAGCCATTGAACTCTAATTGCAGCCAAATAAGCCCTTTTCTAATGGCTAAATGTTGAAATAAGGATTAAACGTTTCAAGATTTTCTCAAATAAAAATCAAAATACACAATTTCAAAAAATTAGAATACATACTTAATATTTTTTTTATAAATTGGATACAATATAAGTTAATACTAGTGTGAAAGATATATATAAACTGAAAAGCACACAATAATTTAATATCATATTATGTTTAATGAATTTATTTTGATTAATAGGGTTTGATTTTTAATTAACATGATAATATCATTTTTCTATCAAATTTAACGTGTACGCATGAGAAGCATTGGTTTTCATTTTAGGATTCCTTAATTTGTAAAAATTTGCTAAGTATATGTTTTAATTTGTTGAAATTGTGTATTTTGATCCTTATTTGAGAAAATCTTGAGACATTTAGTCCTTATTTCAGCATTTAGCCATCGGAAAAGGACTTATTTGGCCTTTTTTAAGAGTTCAGGGGCTTACTTGGCTGCAATTAGAGTTCATGGCTTATTTGGCTGCAATTAGAGTTCAGGGGCTTATTTGGCCGTTTTGTGTAAGTTTAGGGGTCTTTTTTAGCAATAAGCCTTTAATTTCTGCACCCCTAGTTCGACCTTAATTTAGGTCAAGTTCGACCTTCTTGAAAGTTGAAACAGAATTTTTCAGCAAAACTCTAAATAACTCCAAATTAACTCATTTTGCCTTGAAGCACTCCAAGATGTATCTAAAACATAAATATGAACAAATGAAGCATCAAGTATATAAAAATAGGTACATAATCAAATCAAATTGACATATGAAATATAAGAAAATATGTACCTAACAGTATACCTTAATTTAAATTTGTAATCACTACTTCCTTTCTTTCTTTCTTTCTTTTTTTTTTCAAAACTTAATTAGACTTATTATTTTTTTATAAACTTATTTGTGTTTTAATGTTTAAATTTTATTTCTAATAGATTCTAGTTATTATTTTATTTGCTATCTTACTACTATATAAAATTATGAACTCTATCTCAAAAAAAAAATATGAACTCAAAAATTCTAATTGGGAAATTTCATAAATACCCTTACCCTTAGTATTATAGTATAATAATAATTTTTTAATAAGTATTCTTTCTAGTCATTTAAATTTTTTTATTCTTTTTTAGATGATTAATTCAAATTTTTATTATTGAAAGATAATGTAAAATCCAATATTTAAATTTTTTAAATTATGGAAATATATTAATAATCCACTATAATTGTAATTAATAATTTACTTCTAATAATTATTTTTAGATTATAATATATTTCATTATAATATTGTTATTTATAGTCATGACTTTTTATTTTAATTATGCAAAGATACTGTAAATAAATATAATTATAATAAATTACTCCCCATTATTATTTGGAATACTATTTATTTATAATTCATATTTATTTAATTTAAATAAAATATGGACATTTAGGAAAACATTTAGTTTAATACTTTACAAGTTTAAAAAAATTGTTCCTACGCGGAGGTTGTCATGATTAAAGTTCCTATGCCAAGAAAAAAAAATTGCTGGTTTACTTTCGTTTGGCAAGTTTTCCACGATTATAATTGGGAGTGCTTCAATATTCTTTCCAAAAATATTTTTAAAAAAATGGCTTAATATTTTACATCATCTAACCAAATCTCAGCAACATTGGATTTAAGAATTTTTTTTACGAGCATCTGAATCTTGTTTCGATTTAACTAAAAATTAATTTAGAAAAAAATAAGAAATACGATATTAAAAGCGTAAAAAGCCCTCCAAACTTTTTTGGCATTGAATTATATATTTTTACGAGTATTTTAGCCAAAAATTGAGGAGAAATCTTTTTGTGTCAAATTTTGCAAAATTTTAGCCGAAATTGTGTACTAACAAACCATCACAGTTTTTTGCTAAATATGTGTTTCGGTGACCCGGCTCAATTTTGTATGATTTTGGGCTCTGAGACTATTTGAAATATCTATATTCATTTGATCGAGCCAAAAATAACCCTATTTTTATGGCTATTTTACTATGTTTTTGGGTCTATTTATGCTCTAATTTAGCTTATTTTGATGATATTTGCGTTTTTAGTCTTTATGAGATGAGAAATTGGAATTTGTTAATTTTCACTACTTTTGGAGCTATTTTGATGACTTTTTACACAGATATTAGCAAAGTAATTTTGAGTATAGATTTGAAGATTCGAAGTGCGTGATTTGAAGATTTCTTGAAGATAATTTGAAGATTTGAAGATCATTGAAGAATTATTTCAAGGAGTAAGAACTGAAGATTGGAGCTGAATTGCGAAGGATTGAAGCCAAGCCCAGAAGAAACCCGGAAGATATGGAATTTTGGATATTTTATATGGGATAATACTCAGCCCATATAAGGTCATAATTGGAGTTAAAATCCCAATTTATGCTCCAAAAATCCAAAAGAATATCCAAATCCCGTAATTTCTCGTAACTAGTCCTAGTTGGACTAGGATTCAGTGCAGTCTTGGTAGAAAGACCATAACTTTCTGCTCAGATGTCCGTTTTGAGCCCATGAGTAGCCGTTGGAAAACTAATTCCGAGATCTACAACTTTCCTTTGAAGTCCAAAACCCAGTTCTACCATCTTCATATCCGAATTTTCCGTTGAAGTTTCTGCTGAAATCCAGAAAATTCCAGAATCCTGTTTTGACTTGGATTCTACTCTAGAAAGACTTTTAATCCAACTTGGAGTCCAAGTTAGACCCTAAATCGTCCTAGAGTATTATCCTAAGTCTAATAGGAGTCCTTGGGTTATTTTTCCACTATAAATAGCCACCTTAGGTCTAAATTTTTAGAGTGTAATTTTATTCTCATAAGATATATTGTAGTTTAGTTTGAAGATTTGGAGGAGAAGTCCTAGGAGCCGCCGCCCCCCTCTCTTCCTCATCCATAGATAAGTTTTCTTCTTCTTATTTGTGGATGCTCACTCAATTTATGAGTGAGTAATCCTTTTCTTTTCTCCAATGTAGAATTTAATTGATCTTTTGACTAATTTCAAGGTGAGATTTTGTGCTTATATATGAGAATTATTTAGGTATTTCTTAGATCTCTGTTTTAATCCTATGTTGCTTGTTTTGATGGGTTGGAGTCGACACTGCCTTGATAAATTAGGTTAACATTAGCTAAATTAAGTCTAGAATTACAACCTCAGATTTAATTATATGTAGCAATTAGAGGAGAACTAACCCTTCCTTCCAAGAGAGATAAGAATCAATGACCAAGAAATTGCTTGTTGTGCTTGTTAATTACTAGTGCTTAATGCTTTGTTCTTTTGCTAGTTTTTAAGCCCCAAAAGGGAAATTGATTGCTAAGAGAATGATAGGGATATTTTAAGCCCCAAAAGGGAAATCTTATATAATTTGGTAATTAGGATTTAATTCCAAGCAAGCTATCCAAGATTTTCATAATTATTAGATATCAATGATCCATGTTACTTATGTCAAGAGGGAGATTAATTCTATGTTGGAGGGTTTTCTTTAATTGTTTTCACAATTTATTCTCTGCTTTTTAATTAATTATTTTCTTTAACTTTCTTAATTACTTTCTTAATTAATTTTCCTTGTTTGCTAGATTTAATTCTAAAATCTTTTCCAAAATTCTCTTTATTTATTTTGTTTTTAATAAGAAAAAGAAATAACCTATCTCTCTGTGGGATCGACCCCTACTTGCCCTAGCTATTTATAGTTAGTAATTGTTGGGATTATTTTTATGGTCATTGACGACACAATCATCATTTAATCAAATCTCAGCCACATTGGATTTAAGGATTTGTTTTTACGAGCATCTGAATCTTGTTTCGATTTAATTGGAAATTAATTTGGAAAAAATAGGAAAAGTTATATTAGAAACGTCAAAAGCCCTTCAATCTTTTTGACATTGAATTATATATTTTTTATGAGTATTTTAGCCAAAAATTGAGAAAATAATTTTTTAACCAATTTTTACAAAATTTTAGCCGAAATCGTGTAATAACCATCACTGTTTTTGGCTAAAAAAGCGTTATGGGGCCCTGGCTTAATTTTGCATGATTTTTGACACCAACTCGCCAAGACTCCTTAAGATATCCGTATTAATCTAATCAAATCTCAGACACATTGGATTTAAAAATTTGTTTTTACAAGCATCTAAATCTTGTTTCGATTTAATTAGAAATTAATTTAGAAAATATAAAAAAACGATATTAAAAGTGTGAAAACTCCTCCAATCTTTTTGGCCTTAAATTATATATATTTTATGAGTATTTTACCCATAAATAGGGGAAAAATTGTCGGGTCATTTTTTGCAAGTTTTAGCCAAAATCGTGTTCTAATCATCACGATTTTTGGCTAAAAACGCGTTTCAGAGCCCCGGCACTCCTTGAAACATCTATATTCATCTAATGAAATCTTAGCCACATTGCATTTAAGGATTTATTTTTATGAGCATTTAAATCTTGTTTCGATTTAATTAGAAATTGATTCAAAAAATACGAAAAACGATATTAAAAGTGTGAAAAACCCTTCAATCTTTTTTGCATTGAATTATATAATTTTTATGAGTATTATGACTAAAAAATGAGGAGATATCTTTCGGGTCAATGTTTGCAAAATTTTAGCCGAAATCGTGTAATAATCATCACATTTTTTTGCTGAAAACGCGTTCCGGTGTCCAGTTCAATATTGAATGGTTTTTGGCGTCGAAACTCCTTGAAATATCTATATTCATCTAACCGAATCTCAACCATTGTTTTTACAAACATCTGAATCATGTTTCGTTTTCATTAATTCGGAAAAAAAAATAGAAAAAACGATATTAGAAGCATGAAAAGCCCTTATATTTTTTTGGCATAAAATTATATAATTTTTATGAATATTGTGGCTAAAAATTGAGAGTATTTTTTTTTATCATTTTTTGCAAAATTATTTCCGAAATAGTGTACTAATCATCATGGTTTTTTGCTAAAAACGCGTTTTGGTGTCCCGTCTCAGTTTTGTATGATTTTTAGCATCGAGACTCCTCAAAATATTTATTTAAATCCCAGCCACATTACATTTAAGGATTTGTTTTCACAAGCATCTTAATCTTGTTTCGATTTAATTATAAATTAATTCAGAAAAATATGAAAAATGATATTAAAAGTGTGAAAAGTCCTCCAATCATTTTGGAGTTGAGTTATATATATTTATGAGTATTTTAGACAAAAATTAAGGAAAAATATTTCTGGTCAATTTTTGCAAAATATTAGCCCCAATCGTGTATGTTAGTCGAAATCCCGTTTTTTGGCTAAAAACGCGTTCCGGGGCCCTGGTTTAATATTGCATGATTTTTTGCGCAGAGACTCCTTGAAATATCTACATTCATCTAACCATATCTCAACCACATTGAATTTAAGGATTTGTGAAACAAACATCTGAATCATGTTTCGATTTAATTAGAAATTAGTTCGGAAAATAATAGGAAAAACAATATTAGAAGCATGAAAAACCCTTCAATCTTTTTAGCATTGAATTATATACTTTTTATGAGTATTGTGGGTAAAAATTGAGAAAATAACTTTCGAGTCAATTTTTGTAAACTTCTAGCCGAAATCGTGTAATAATCATTACTGTTTTTGGCTAAAAACGCATTCCGGGGCCCTAGCTAGGTTTTGCATGATTTTTGACGCCAAGACTCTTTGAGAAATCCATTTTCATTTAAGCTAATCTCAGCTACATTGGATTCAAGAATTTGTTTTTATGAGCATACGAATCTTGTCTCAATTTAACTAGAAATTAATTCAGAAAAATATGAAAAACGTTATTAAAAGCATGAAAAGTTCTCATATCTTTTTGACATTAAATTATATATATTTTATGAGTATTGTAACCAACAATTGAAGAAAAAAATCTTTCGGATCAATTTTTGCAAAATTTTAGCCGAAATCGTGTACTAACCATCACGATTTTCAGCTAAAAACGCATTCCGGGGCCCGACTCAGTTTTGCATGATTTTTGGTGCCGAGACTCCTTGAAATATCTATATTCATCTAATCAAATCTCAGCCACATTGAATTTAATGATTTGTTTTTATGAGCATCTGAATCTTGTTTCGATTTAATTAGAAATTAATTCAGAAAAATATGAAAAACGATATTAAAAGAGTGAAAAAGGCTTTCAATTTTTGGGTGTTGAATTATATATTTTTATGAGTATTTTTGCTAGAAATCGAAGAAAAATATTTCGAGCCAATTTTTGCAAAATTTTAGTCGAAATCATGAACTAATCATCACGGTTTTCAACTAAAACCGCGTTCCAGGGTTCGATTCAGTTTTGCATGATTTTTGGTACCAAGACTCCTTGAAATATCTATATTCATCTCACCAAATCTCAGCCACATTAGATTTAAGGATTTGTTTTTATGAGCATCTGAATCTTGTTTCGATTTAATTAGAAATTACTTTGAAAAATATGAAAAACAATATTAGAAGCGTTAAAAGCAATTCAATCTTTTTTATGTCAAATTATATATATATATATATATATTATGAGTATTTCAGCCAAAAATTGAGAAAATATCTTTCGGATGAATTTTTGCAAAATTGTAGCCGAAATCGTTTACTAATCATTACAGTTTTTTGCTAAAAATGCGTTTTAGGGTCACGTCTCCGTTTTGCATGATTTTTTGGTCCGAGACTCCTTGAAGTATCTTTATTAATCTAATCAAATCTCAGGCACATTAGATTTAAGGATTTGTTTTTATGTGAGTCAGAATCTTGTTTTGATTTAATAAGAAATTATTTGAGAAAAAATATGAAAAACGATATTAAAAGCGTGAAAAGTCCTCCAATCCTTTCGACAATGAATTATATATTTTTTATGAGTATTTTCGCTAGAAATCGAGGAAAAATATTTTGGGTCAATTTTTGCAAAATTTTAACCGAAATCATATACTAACCATCACGGTTTTCGCCTGAAACCGTGTTCTATAGTCGGGCTCAGTTTTGCTTGATTTTTGTGCCAAGACTCCTTGAAATATCTATATTTATCTAACCAAATTTCAGCCACATTAAATTTAAGATTTGTTTTTACGAGTATCTGAATCTTGTTTCGATTTAATTAGAAATAATTTGAAAAAATAGGAAAAACAATATTAGATGCATTAAATGCCCTTCAATCTTTTTGATGTCAAATTATATATATTTTATGAGTATTTTAGCCAAAAATTAAGAAAATATCTTTCGGGTAAATTTTTGCAAAATTTTAGCCGAAATCGTGTACTAACCATCGCGGTTTTTGGCTAAAAACGCGTTCCAGGGTCACGGCTGATCTATTTTGCAAGATTTTTGGCATTAGACTCCTTGAATTATCTTTATTCATCTAATCAAATCTCGGGCATATTGGATTTAAGGATTTGTTTTTATGTGCATTTGTATTTTCTTTTGATTTAATTAGAAATTAATTTTGAAAAATATGAAAAACGATATTAAAAGCGTGAAAAATCCTCCAATCCGTTTGGCGTTGAATTATATATATTTTATGAGTATTTTTTACTGAAAATTAAGGAAAAATATTTCGAGTCATTTTTACCATCATGGGTTTTTGGCTAAAAACGTCTTCCAGTCCCTGGCTCAGTTTTGCATAATTTTTGGCGCCGAAACTCTTTAAAATATCTATATTATCTAATCAAATCCCAGGCATATTTTATTTAAGTATTTGTTTTTACGAGTATTTAAATCTTATTTCGATTTAATTAGAAATTAATTCAATAAAATATGAAACAAAATTTTGATTAATTTATTCTCAATCATTTAAAAAAATTTAGAAAAATTTAATCTTTTCAAAATTAACATTGGCATTATAGAGTTCCAAGGTGGGTGGAAATAAAAGTAGGGTTTTTGATAATAGAGTTCCAAGACTTGCACACGGCGTGGATCTTACCAGGTCTTTTGCTGGCACCCTCACAAGGATTTCTACAAGCAATTCTTGCGGTAAATCAAAGTAATCTGACGTTGTTGCTCTGCTTTTGCCTTGTGGTAAACAATCCGACATTGTTGTTGCTCTGTTTTTGCTGATTTTGGTTTCGATTGTAGGAGAAAAAAATCGTGAAAAGCAATAAGGGAAGCAGAGAGAGAAGAGAGAATTTCTGAACATCTCTTTGATTAATTATGAGTATATATATAGGCTAAAGCCCAATTATAGAATTCCATAATTAGTTTTAAATTTCCAGCAGCATAGGCCCTAAGTTGTTCAAGGGTTCAATTTCAATAAGATCCAATATTCAATGGGTTTATGAGAATAAATGGATTGTTGGCAATGACAGAGCAATTCAAGCAGAATTGGACCAATTCCAAAAAGCATAAGTGCTCTGGAAAAATTAACCCACATGTAAGCAGGATCTTAAATTCACCAGCATACTATTTTGATCGTGTCGTCAACAATCATAAAATAATCCCCACAAAACCTAACTGAGTAGATAGGGCAAGTAGGGGTCGAATCCCACAGAGAAGGGTGAAGAACTTTAGTCCCAAGAACAAACCTTTTCCAAAAATTAGTTTTGAAAAAGAAAACAGGGGATTTTAAGAAAACAAATTAAACTAAAATAAAGTAAAGTAAATTAAATCTAAATCTAAAGAAAATTATAAAGAAAACAATAATTAAAAGGCATACTTCTTCTCCAATGGTATGAATCAATCAATTTAACTATGGATCCTTGATTTAAAAGATGAATTCAATACTTTGTCCTCTAAGATACTGGTCTGGGCGAACCTAACATGTATATTAGATAAAGTGCCGACTGAGACTAAGTTATCCCTTTTATTCCTTCAGCAATCAATTACCGTTCTAGGGCTTAAAGACCTCTTAAGAATAAAGCATTAAGAACAATTAATTTTTCACACATGCATACAAAAGTAAAACCAGGCACCAAGCAATTTCTCGGTCAGTGGTAAGTTTGTCCCATTAGGCTGCGGCTAAGCATACCTAATTTGTTACCAAACAGTCAAACTCAAGAACTAACCGTATTGTTTGACTTAACTATAGATCTATCAAACTATTTCATTAGCAGCGGCTCTAACTACGTAATTATCAAGATCATAAAATAAAACAGAGACTCGCCTACTACCTATCAAAAACTAATATCAAATTATAAGCACAGAAATCTCACCATAATCAATTGATTGAGTTCACTAGAGGATAAGAAGTATTAAGAATTTAGCTTCTCATGGATTTGGAAAAATCCATGATAGGCTTAAGAAAACTTACAAAACTTGAAGGCGAAATCCTCTTCTTGAATATCCTAGGGTTGCCGCCCCTCTCTATGCAAAGAGAGGGGTGTGGCACCCTTGACCTAAAACTAGAGAAAAACTAAACTAAAGAAAGGTAGAAAAAGAGAATAAACTATATGAGAGATTAATTGTTTTATTTGTGTTACAGGAGGTGGCTATTTATAGTGGAGAAATAACCTAAAGACTCCTATTGGACTTAGGAAAAGAGGTAGGACGTTCTAGGCTTAGAGTAATCTTCAAATTTGGTCTAGAGCCTTCCTAGAGTAAAATCCAAGTCAAAATAGGATTCTGGAATTTTCTGGATTTCTGCAGAAACTTCGACTTGATATTCGGGCTTGAAGATGGCAGATCTGGGCTTTGCACTTCAAAAGAAAGTTGTAGAGCTC
Organism: Corchorus capsularis; assembly: GCA_001974805.1. Lineage (NCBI taxonomy): Eukaryota > Viridiplantae > Streptophyta > Magnoliopsida > Malvales > Malvaceae > Corchorus > Corchorus capsularis. The sequence continues at coordinate 4,036 of AWWV01015487.1, read as the reverse complement.
GGAGTTAGCTTTCCAACGGTTACTCATGGGCTTAAAACGGACATCTAAGCAGAAAGTTATGGCCTTTCTACCGAGACTGCGCTGAATCCTAGTCCAAATAGGACTAGTTACGGGAAATTACGGGATTTGGATATTTCCTTGGATATATGTGGCACAAATTGGGATTTTAACTCCAATTATGGCCTTATATGGGCTGAGTATTTTCCCATATAAAATATCCAAAAATCCTTAACTTCCGGACTTCTTCTGGGCTTGGCTTCAATCCTTTGCAATTAAGCTCCAAATCTTCAATTCTTGCTTCTTGAAATAATTCTTCATTGGTCTTCAAATCTCCAAATTATCTTCAATCACGAACTTCGAATCTCCAAATCTTCACTCCAATTTGCTAAGTCCATATTTGTGCAAAAAGTCATCAATTTAGCTCCAAAAAGAGTGAAAAACAATAAGTTTCCACTTTTCTTCTCTTCAGGACCTAAAAACACAAATACTTGCAAAATAGGGTTAAATTCCACATAAAAATACCAAAAACCATAGGAAAATGATCATAAAAATAGGGTTGTTTTTGGCTCGATCATATTTTCCCCCACACTAAACCTTTGCTAGTCCCTAGCAAACTAATGCAAAAAACTATGCAAACAAAACCTAATACTAATGCAAATAAAGATTCCACTTTCGTAGGTGTACGGCGGCACTTAGCATGTGACGCAAGCCATTTAAACCTGAGACTGATAGAGGTACTCGGTAGGTGTTATGTCACCTGAGGGTTTTCTTAACTAGGACGATACCCACAAACATGTTTAAGACTGACTCGATAGACTCATGGGTTAGTGAAAAACTATAAACATACATTAGTTCAAAGGCTTTAAAAACCAATCTTTTCGAAAAAAATCAATTTTGAATGCATACATATATCAAGGATTTATTCAATCATGAAATCAGAATAACAAAGAATAATAAGAGTACTCAATTCAAAAGATCAAGAAATAGCAAGCATCTTTATTCTTAAGTAACCATAATTAAAGTAGTTCTAATCACTTATCATTCATCACATCCTATAACTACTTCTTCCTATAAGCTTGTATCCTCATCTTTATCTCCATTACTCAAAGGATTGCATATTACGAATACAAATCAAGAGTTTTGCATGGGTTGTAATGATTTTTAAAGGGTAATTGATTTTTAGAAAAGTGAGGTTACTAATCTCGAAGTGTTCATGATTAGGGGTTACTAACGCCCTTTATTTTTTTATTTTGAGGCTACTAGCACTCTAGATGGACAATATTTCTGCAATTCCATGCCTCTTATCCTCTTCCCAAGGGTTACTAACTCCTTTTGTTTAAAGAGAAGAGTGACAACAATGGATTGTTTTTTTTTTATTAGCAGAAATACCTCTTCTCCTCTTGCATGAAAGCACTTCTTTTATGAAATTTTTTTTTCTTAACTACCCTTTTAATATAGATAGTCCCCCACACTTATTCTTGACATATCCATAACAGACTTTCATAAGTGTAATTTCAATAAAAATTAAACACAATTTCTAGAAATAGGCAATCATAGAAGTAATGAACAATAAACTCTTATCACAGACTCCAATTATACCTAATTCTAAGAAATAAGATATCATGCTATAAATCAATCAATAAATTAAACATTCTTAATAATCTAAGTATCTTCAATCATAAATCAAATCAATAACTCAATATATATATATGAAAAATCAAAATTTTCGAAAAATTTTCAAAAAATTTAATGCAATTTTCTATGTATGCAGACTCTCTCCCCCACACTTAAAAGACACATTGTCCTTAATGTAGAAAGACATATACTCATAAGTGAGGTATGATATGTAATTTATACCCTATATGCGATTCATATCAAGGAAAAATCAAGATAAACAATCAAAGCATGGCAAGAAAAATTAAATGGAGATAAGGTTTAAGAAAACTTAGTGGTTTAGCATAAGCTCCATTCGATTGCTTCATGTTGTTGAAAGCTCCTTTTGTTCTTCCTTAGTATGGAATCCTAAAAAGAAAAGAAAAATAAAACAAAGAAAAATTAAGGTTAGTAAAAACATTGGGTTGCCTCCCAATAAGCGCCTTTCTTTAAGGTCTTTAGCTAGACTGCCTTAAAGAAAATTATTCTTCAAGGGTATGAAGGAATTTTGTGTATTCCTTCAATAGATCCTTAACGATGAGACCTTCATTGAGAGTATTGAGAATTTGATATTGAATTTTATCAAGTCTCGAAAGGATCGAAAGTCTTAAAGCAACACAATCGAAAGGTGGCTTCACAGGCTTTGTATGAGATGGCACGGTGATGGGCATCTTTGGTTGGGCATTGGCCGACTAGACACGGGCATAGCCGGACGTGGCACGGAGATGGCTCGGTTGAAGGCTGTTATGGCCGGCTCTAACCGGGCATAGTGTGCGGACGAAGTAGACAAGACCGGGCTAGGTGTGGTCTTGGCCGGCTGTGACTCAGTGGGACGCGCGGATGGAGTGGCAGTGGCCAGGCATGGCACGGTAGGATGCGCGGCAGTGGCCTGGAAGGACCAGGCAGGTGGCGCGGATGGTGCGGCACTGACTTGTGTTGTCCGGGCTGCTGGCGCGGATGGCCAGGCTATATCCGGGCATGATGGCTGGTGCGACACGGGCTTGGCCAGGCTGTGTCCTTTCATCCTTGCTTGAATAGCTCGATCATAACCTTTAGCAGCTTCTCTCGATGCTCTGGCTTCCATCTTCTTCTCCTCTCTCCTTAGTATCCTTTGTCTTCTTTTGGAAATCTGATCAGGCGATGTCGATTTGGGTTCAGCCATGTCTTCTGACGATGTTGAAGTAGCAGATCTAGGAGAACTAAGTTGAGAACTTAAATTGGATGACTCCTCTTCTTGTTGTTGGCTTTGTGTCTCCTTCCTCAATCGAATTAGTGTACTTTCAGGCTCAGGATTGAATTCTAAACTTTCTATGCCACTACGTCTTGTCTTTGGCATATAACTTCCTAGAAAAATAAAAAACAAAACTAAAAAGAGAATTAGCAGTAACAGTTCTTAAACAAAAATTAAAAATTAAAAACGGAAAATAAATTTTTTTTAAGAGAAAAACGCAATTTTTTTTTAATCGCAAACCCTAATTTATTTTTTTTAGAAAAACGTAAATTTTTTTTTTTTTGAAAAAACTGAAAAATAAAATTTCTAGAACAGATTAATTCTTGGATCTATTCTTAATTCCCTTCCCCGGCAACGGCACCAAAATTATGATCGTGTCGTCAGCAATCATAAAATAATCCCCACAAAACCTAACTGAGTAGATAGGGCAAGTAGGGGTCGAATCCCACAAAGAAGGGTGAAGAACTTTAGTCCCAAGAACAAACCTTTTCCAAAAATTAGTTTTGAAACAGATAACAGAGGATTTTAAGAAAACAAATTAAACTAAAATAAAGTAAAGTAAATTAAATCTAAATCTAAAGAAAATTATAAAGAAAACAATAATTAAAAGGCATACTTCTTCTCCAATGGTATGAATCAATCAATTTAACTATGGATCCTTGATTTAAAAGATGAATTCAATACTTTGTCCTCTAAGATACCGGTCTGGGCGAACCTAACATGTATATTAGATAAAGTGCCGACTAAGACTAAGTTATCCCTTTTATTCCTTCAGCAATCAATTACCGTTCTAGGGCTTAAAGACCACTTAAGAATAAAGCATTAAGAACAATTAATTTTTCACACATGCATACAAAAGTAAAACCAGGCACCAAGCAATTTCTCGGTCAGTGGTAAGTTTGTCCCATTAGGCTGCGACTAAGCATACCTAATTTGTTACCAAACAGTCAAACTCAAGAACTAACCGTATTGTTTGACTTAACTATAGATCTATCAAAACTATTTCATTAGCAGCGGCTCTAACTACGTAATTATCAAGATCATAAAAATAAAACAGAGACTCGCCTACTACCTATCAAAAACTAATATCAAAATTATAAGCACAGAAAATCTCACCATAAATCAAATTGATTGAGTTCATTAGAGGATAAG
>AWWV01015486.1:0-71111 GCA_001974805.1 Corchorus capsularis | reverse complement strand
ATTAAGAATTTAGCTTCTCATGGATTTGGAAAAATCCATGATAGGCTTAAGAAAACTTACAAAACTTGAAGGCGAAATCCTCTTCTTGAATATCCTAGGGTTGCCGCCCCTCTCTATGCAAAGAGAGGGGTGTGGCACCCTTGACCTAAAACTAGAGAAAAACTAAACTAAAGAAAGGTAGAAAAAGAGAATAAACTATATGAGAGATTAATTGTTTTATTTGTGTTACAGGAGGTGGCTATTTATAGTGGAGAAATAACCTAAAGACTCCTATTGGACTTAGGAAAAGAGGTAGGACGTTCTAGGCTTAGAGTAATCTTCAAATTTGGTCTAGAGCCTTCCTAGAGTAAAATCCAAGTCAAAATAGGATTCTGGAATTTTCTGGATTTCTGCAGAAACTTCGACTTGATATTCGGGCTTGAAGATGGCAGATCTGGGCTTTGCACTTCAAAAGAAAGTTGTAGAGCTCGGAGTTAGCTTTCCAACGGTTACTCATGGGCTTAAAACGGACATCTAAGCAGAAAGTTATGGCCTTTCTACCGAGACTGCGCTGAATCCTAGTCCAAATAGGACTAGTTACGGGAAATTACGGGATTTGGATATTTCCTTGGATATATGTGGCACAAATTGGGATTTTAACTCTAATTATGACCTTATATGGGCTGAGTATTTTCCCATATAAAATATCCAAAAATCCTTAACTTCCGGGCTTCTTCTGGGCTTGGCTTCAATTCTTTGCAATTAAGCTCCAAATCTTCAATTCTTGCTTCTTGAAATAATTCTTCATTGGTCTTCAAATCTCCAAATTATCTTCAATCACGAACTTCGAATCTCCAAATCTTCACTCCAATTTGCTAAGTCCATATTTGTGCAAAAAGTCATCAATTTAGCTCCAAAAAGAATGAAAAACAATAAGTTTCCACTTTTCTTCTCTTCAGGACCTAAAAATACAAATACTTGCAAAATATGGTTAAATTCCACATAAAAATACCAAAAACCATAGGAAAATGATCATAAAAATAGGGTTGTTTTTGCATCGATAATATTTCAATTTTACAAAATTAACCAGTGATGTGAAGCTAATGAATTAGTGACTTGAATGGAACTGGTCCAAGAAGACATTGTGACAAAAATCATTTACTCTTTCTATAACTTGAATAACAGATGCTTGTGTCTGAATTACAGGATATTGATGAGTTGCGATCTCATTGGAAAGCTACCTGGATATCTTAGGAAAATGACAAAATTGAAAGTCTTGTGAATTAAAACCTTATTTATTCCTTTCTTTTTTTCTTTTTCTTTTTTTTTTCCATTTTCTAGTCTTCCCTTTGTTCTGCTCTTCTAATATATTCTTCTTACAAGCTTCTGTTCAGTGCTCGATGGTTTTTTAATTGGTAATGGTGTTTGAATATATATTTCTTTTGTTATACAGCTTATTTGCTCGAGCTTGAGCAAATGCACAACTCAATGAAGCTGAATATATAATCCGATCAAATCGCAAGAGCCTGGTCAGTTTTGCAGGGGCATCATAAGGTTAATATATATACTGATCAATCAGTGCAATTTGGATGAAACCAATTGCAGGATTTCCTCAGCAAGAAAATCCGTGTTTGATTCTCTTGTTTCAGGTTGCTTTCCCTTGCTCTTTGATCGATTCACAGCTTACTACCAATATCCATGGCATTTAAGCAATTATAGGGTTTCCCAACACGAATCGAACATGTTTTAAAAACTACAGAGCAGGATTTGTGCAGCCGAGGGTGAGCTTAATCATCCAAACTTGAAAGAGGCTTTTTTAGCCGAGGGTGCAATTTTTGTGCAGACAAATTATCAAAGATGGGTTGTGACCTGGATGTCGAATATGAAGTATTCTGTGTTCCCCCCAGCTGATGGAAGAGGGGTAAGATGGGTTGTGACCTGGATGTCGAATATGAAGTATTCCGTGTTCCCCCAGCTGATGGAAGAGGGGTAGCTTTTCCCCGTGGTATGTACCATCGATCTTTCTCCCGATTGATAGAGGGACTTTATGGCTTGTTCTCATCTTGTCAAATGTGAAATTATATAGAAAAATTGATCTAGACCCTCCAATTTCATTCAAAAGCAGATAGAATATAGTTAGGTTCCTCTTTCCTCTTGTTATTAGGGGTATAATGGGGGATCAAGGCTGCATTGCCCGTTTTAACTTTTGAATATGCAAAATGATTGAACATGCGCATATTAACAACATTAATTTCGTTGGACCAACTTAAGTCCCTCAATGACATGGATTCACAAATCCATATATATTTTTTTTGAAAGAGTGCAAAACATACCAGAACACTAAACAAATTCAGCAACACAACAGAAATCAAAAACATAAAACTAAAAACAGAACAGAGCACTCTAGTTCACCAATATAGCTGTTCGTATTGATAACGGTAAAACATGACTATCAACCCTCCATATGCCAACATTTGACTTTTCCACCCAAAGCAAGCACAAATATTCATATATATAAATATAAGCATATACGAAAATCCATGCTTTTTTTTTCACTCCCATAGAAACTTAGTATCCAATTCATCAACTTGATATCACATCCCATCGAGAATTAATGCAGCATTTGTCTAGTTTTTCTTTCACTCCCATAGAAACTTAGTATCCAATTCATCAACTTGATCAATTGATATCACATCCCATCGAGAATTAATGCAGCATTTGTCTAGTAACACTAGACTCTCCACATAACTATCAACAACGAGATGTTCATTTAGTGAGTGAACTGACCCAACTCCAAAATCCAAATCCTTAGAATAATGTTTGGTCTTGATGTCAAGTGAAGCAATCAATCTGTCATTCCTTGCCACGAATACTTGTTCTTCATCCTGTCTGAAAAAGAGCACTCTCCCCACACTTTCTCCTTTCTTCACTTTGGTCCATGACGTTGCTACTCCATACTCCTTCATCACCCACAATTCAATCGCGTTACAGTCCCAATCCCATGTCATTGCCGCAATAGAAGATTGCCTATATTTTATAAGCCATGCACCATGAAATGATGCATGGTTGAAATGGTCTGGCAATGGTATCTCACTAAACACTTGTTCAGACACATCAAATGCCAAAACTCGAACTCTAGACCCTTCCCTATCATAAGCAAGCATATGGATGGCTCCATTGACAAAGCTATTACCATAGTAGTATTGAGCTCCAAAGAAAGGACTATAGTTGGGAGCAATAGAAGTTATACTTGTCCAACAATTAGCATTGAGAGAGTAGAGTCCAGCTCCAATAGATTGATCATTCATCTCAAGGAATCTTAGCAATTTATAATCATTGGTTTTCGAATCAAACCCAAAACCAATAAAATCAACATAGGGGCCACGAGGACAATCGTCATCAATATCATAGGGACCATGAGAACAGTTTCTGAAAATACTAGGTTTAGGAAGATGAATGGCTTTCTTTATAACAGGATTCCATAGAATAAAATTATAATCTCTGTCACAAGACACATCATCAACTAAACAAACTAACCCATTGCAGGTACCGACAACAAGGAAACATCTGCCGACACTTCTAAACTGGTTGCTGGGAAATTGGAGCTGTTTATATTCATCGACATTTTCATTGTCCAAACGTAGAGAATAGTGCTCTACGACTGGCTTGGAGGGGGAACGGGAAGCGGAACGCCTGAAAAGGAGGAGGTGGCGGCTGTTGGAAGAAGAGATGGTTTTTCCAAGGTGGGTGGAAATAAAAATTGGGTTTTTGATAAGAGAATTCCAAGACTTGCACACGGCTGTAAATTTTACCAGGTCTTCTACCGGCAGCCTCACAAGGATTTCTACAATCAATTCTTGCGGTAATTCAATATATTCCGACATTGTTTGATTTGTTTTTGCGGCTTTTGGTTTTGGTTTTAGGAAAGAAAATAACGTCAAAGTTGAAAGGGAAAAGCAGAGACGGATGAAAACTATAGCTTCAAAGTCCTAGCTACTCTGGGAAACAAGAAACTCGAGAAGAGCAAAACAGAGGATTTTTTTCTCTTTTATACACGGCTTTGAAACTTACTTGTTTGATTCTTTCTCGACTTCGAAACTTCGATCTGGAGTCTGGAGTCTGAGATAGCTACAAACTGGGATAGGGTTTTCAATTGGGATGTGAGAGTTACTGAGTTAGAGAGTATTTGTAATATAAAAATTTTAGATTAGGTTTTATCAATTATAACATTTAGTTTAGATGGTTAGTGTCATTATATAAATTTTTTATATTTTCAAAATGCCCGGTTCGAGCTTCACTACTAACATATATTCAGGGTTTTACTTTATTATTTATTCCTTTTTCTATACTAGTATTTACTTCTACTCGTATTTAAATTAAATAAAAATTAAAATAATGATTGAAATTAATTATATATATAGAGCTGTCAAATCTAAGTCGAACCCAATAACTCGTCCAATCCGACATAATCCGATGTTGATAAAAAAAGTAAACGACACAGACCCAACCTATTCAGACACGACAAACTGTATATGCAGTTTTGCTAAACTTCACCAGTGGTGGATTGTAAAATAAAATCGAATAATAAATATATTAAATAAAATTAAGAATTAAACATTAAAAAATTATGTTTTTTTCGTGCAAAAAAAAAAATTAACGTTGATCAAATTGAGCTGAATCTAAACCTGAAAAATCCAAAACCCGTATGATCCGAAACCCGATTGACCCGAGGTCAAAACTCGAATCCGCCTAACCCAATTAGACCTAGTAGACCTGAACCTAGATGAACCGAAACCTGAATGACTCGAGAAAATTACCTGATTCATTTGACTTAGAACCATATTTAACCTACCAATACACGCTACAAAAATAGAAAAATAAAGTGAATCACAATAATTAGATTTTAAAAAAAAAATTAACTTATCCTTATAACTTAATTTATTAAAAAATTAGCCAATTTATTTTAACCTTTTAAACTTGATAATAATACTTTTATCAGCTCATATTATAATTGAAATGGATCCATAACTACCAAAAAAATCTCCAATATTTTAAAAGTAAAATGGTAAAAATAAAATATTTATTAAAAATATTCAATTTAATCAAATAAAAATAGATTTTTAGTAGAATAATTGTAAAAGTTTATTTCTAAAAAAATTGTAAAAGAATATATTTTAAAAATTCTAATATGTCTAAGTTTTTTAATTAAAATAGTAAAATGATAACAACAAAATAGTTATAAGGATATTAGATTTAATTAAATAAAAATAGAGTTTTTAGTTGAGTAAAACTATAAAAGTATATTTAAAATTTTCTAATACATCTAAGTTTTTTTAATTAAAATAGTAAAATGGTAAAAATGATATAGTTATAAGAATGTGAGATTTTTTTTTAATTATACAGCAAGCAATATATTAAGCAAAAAATCAATTATAAGTCAAATAAAATAATTGCACATTAGGGAAATAATAAATTTTAATCATAATACATTATTATAAACTATCAAATAGTAAGATGTCAATCATAATAACTTTTTAAATTAGAATGGTAAAATAAAATAATTATAAAATATTGAATTTTTTGAGATAGTAAAATATTGAATTTATTTAAATGAAAATAGTGTTTTTAGTAGAATAAAACTGTATATTTTGAAAACAAAAATAGTAAAAAAATAAAGCAATTATAAAGATATTAGATTTAATTGAATAAAAATAGAGTTTTTAGTAGAATAAAACTATAATAGTTAAGTAATGGCATTTAAGAAATATGTTTGAATAATAAGGGTATAATGGTCGATCCAATTAGAAAAATAAGGTTATAATAGTCGATTCAAAAGTTTCTCATAACTCGTACTTTTATATATAGTAGTATAGGTAGATATACATATAGATTAATAATATAATATTGGCCCATTCATCAGGTTAGGTATTGGTTAATGCCCAATAATTAAGCAATTGGCCAAAATTTCCTGCCTATATAAAAACCTAAACCAAATCCATGTTCTTTTTCGGTCTTTTATGTTTATCAAAATTCAAACATGCTATGCCAGTAGGCAGTAGCAATATTTACCTTTCAAATTAATGTGGACATAATGTTGAATAGCAGCAACTTTTATTTATAATCTAAAACGATGAAGGAATTTTTTTTTTTTTTCGAAAAGCACGATTTATTATTCAAAATTACAGAGATAGCGCAAATACATAGTTCAACGGGAATAACAAAAACGAAGAGAAAGAGCACCAGTCAAAAGCCTCAAAGAGCACAAGAACAAACAGCCCACAACCCATGTTAATTGCAAACTTGAATCCACTCCGCTTTTAGCCAAGTAGTCCGCCTCCTTGTTAGCAATAGCATCCCTCAGAAGATGATTAATTTGAAAGCTGACAAGGTTATTCTTCAAGCATATGGCATGAGCAATCCATTTCCTAAATTTCCATGCGAAGAAGCCCATCTGGAGGCATTATAAACGAGAATCGCCTCTTTGATAGCCAAAACCTCCGCCTCATTAGATACACATTGTCCAACCAACAGGTTTTGAGAATTCCATCCATATATACCTTCTCGTTACTATCTCTAATTAAGCAACCCTTACCCACCTGGCTTCCCTCTAGCCGCACCGTCTAACATTAAATTTCATAGAACCCTCCGGTGGTTTGCGCCATTCAACAACATCCTTTCTTTTCTCTTTCTCTCTTCCCAACAAAATAACCTCTGCCTGTCTGTAAATATCCAACAAAAACAAAACAGGGTGGCATGGTGCAACCCATTCGACAGACGACACTCCATAGTCCATATATAGCCTGCAAAAACTCATCCAAATAGACCCCGTCCACGACCTATAGCAAGTAAAGAAAAGATGACAAACCGTTTCTTCATAATGACTGACCTCCACAAACTACTTCTTGAACTACTATGTGCACCCAGTGGTAGCCCAAGGTAGGAACAGGGGAGCACCCAACTGCCACCTCTTGTACTTCTTGCTGATCAATTTTAATTCCAATGACACTGCTTTTAGAAAAGTTGATCTTCAGTCCAGAAATAAGTTGAAAGCATCTTAGCACCCTTTTGACATTCTCCAATTGCTCCGTCTTCGCACCAAAAATCAATGTATCGTCTGCAAACTGAAGATGCGAGATATTAACATCTCCAATTGTAACCCCTTCAAATAATCCCTGATTAACAGCTTTTTTCAAAAGGATACTCAAAACCCTCCCCAACAAAGTTAAAGAGAAATGGCGACAAAGGACAGCCTTTGTATCAAGTCCAAAAACCATGATAATAATAATAATAAGAAGAAGAATGTCCTAACAAGTAAATCGATAAATAAATGGCATATTCAAATATTTTAATGTCTAGAGTTGAGTTTAGACTTTATATTGGATATTCAGACTTTTTTTTTCTCTCTCATAGGTTCCAAATTCCAATATTTTAATTCAGAACCTTAAGTATCCAACACTTGCCATGTGTAGAAAACTATCGACATTCAAAATTTAATTTAATACATAGTATATGTGAAAATCTATCAATATTTTGTATATATAGCCCAATATTATCATATTTTAAAAATAAATTAAATGTTATGTAATTGAGGTTCTCTAACTCCATAGTACTATCAAAATTCGAAAAAGGAGGGAGGAAGAAATATAAAATATCAGATAAGTATATAACATAACAAAGTAAACTCTTTTTGGTACATAACAAACAAAGTAAAACTTTATAAATAAAGATCCATGTGTTTGATTTTACGATAATACATATTTTTTTTGAGATCAACGATAATACATATTGATTATTATTCAGACCACAATATGATATATTGGAGTTCTCATTATTTCCTTAGCCTTCGTACCCTTCTAGGCATTCTATATTCTATTCAAATATAGTTGAAGGCTAGTACCAAAAACAAGACAAATTCATAACGAAAGACGCAACAAAAGACCAGAAGAAAGGTGATCTATGCCTGTGGGTTATTGGAGTTGTCTTCATCATGATCATCAGAATCTTGATCAGGTGACAAATTAGGGTCACCATAATACATTTGAGGATGCCATGGATCCTGGAAATTGACCAAGTTTTCCCGATACTTTGCTGACTGCTTTCGGGAGTGAAGTCGATATTTCTGAAATTAAGCAAAAGACAAGATCATTTTTGTGTGTGTGTGTGTGAAAGTAAGCAAATAAGCCAATTTTTGTTTTAAACAATTGCAATTGCTTCTTAGACAACCTTTTTAGTTTGCATCTAATTAATTAGCTAACTAATGAAGAATGTACTTTTCTTTCTTCACACATTATTGATAAAGTCTATAATACCCATCGATATATTATTTTATTTTTGACATAATGGTAACTCTAAAAGAAGTTCTTATACTTCTAATTAAGTTCTATAAAAGTTAATTAAGCTGTCAAACTAATGAACAAAAATATAAAAAGTTCTTGAACTATATATGATTCTATGTTCAAATCTGGATTAAGTTTTATATATATGTAAAAATTTTTATACATAAAAATTGCTAAATAATCTCTTATTTATACCATTAGTGACTAGAAAAAGTATCAAGGAAGTCCTTTTACTATAGTTATACTTTTGTGGGATTTGATCCATATACTCCAATTTTGGTCAATATAGTCCTTTTACTATTGAAAATCAAATAGTTAAGTCCTAATTACCATGAAAATCAAATTTATGATGTTACATCGGTTCTCCCTTTGCTCTGATGGTTAGGTATATGCATTTGGACCTAAAGAGTAAGGGTTCAAGTCCTGGTGCATAAATCATTAAGGAGTAGGTCTAACCTAAAAAATTTTATGATGTTAGAATTACGTACATAGTGATAATGCGACAACATGCTGCTAACAATCAGTGACACACTAATCTATAGTTTAACATTTTACTGACGTGTCAATGCCATGTTGACACTAGGAATTCAACTTCATGTGATAGCAATCATAATGACAGAAACTGACTCAGTGACATACAAGGCCTTAATTGTTTGATTTTCATTTTCAATAGTATAGGTACTAAATTGACCAAAAATAGAATAAAATAACTAAATTGAACATGTTTGAGGTCCCAATTTTACTAGTTTACCTTTCTATAAGGAACATGATCTTCATCTAAAGAATCATACTAATTAATTCTGATAATTCTTAGAAATATGATTTAAAATCTACCTGAAGGTGACTCTTCACTTGATCATTGGTAAGACCCTCAACTTGCATGATCTCTTTGATTTGCTTAGGAGTTGCCACTGGCCCACGTACAAAAGGAAAAAGATGATGCAATATCCAATCATTTAAAAATGCATTATACTATATCAAACTCAAACTTTTTAAATTGTCTCGTGCAAAACTTAGTGTACTAAAGAGAGAAACATAAAATTTATGTTTGTTCGATGACATATATATATAAATAATGCACTAAATGTTCAAATAACGGCCCAATGTATGCACAAATACTTAATTTAGGGCATATCATTAAATAAAAGTCAAATCAGGGCCCAATGTTGTAAAATCGACTCAATTAAAGGCCTTCAGATCCATCAACGTTAGGCCATGATATGAGCTCTTAATTAAACATATGCAATTTATGGAGGGCCCTTAATTGAACCGATTTTGCAACGTTAGGTCCTGATTTGAGTGTTTTTTAACAATAGGCCTTAAATTGAGCATTTTCACATACATTGAGCCCTTAAATGAGCAATTAGCCTATAAAATGAGATTTTACCTTCAATTCCTCCGAGGAGATGTAAAGCCTCCACAAACCTTGAATGAAGCTCTGCTGACCAAGATCTCCTATTATTCTTCCAAATTGGTTGAGTTAGTGGCCTTGGTTGATAATTCAGAGTATCAGCCTTCAGATTCATTCCATAAAGTCCATTATTTGTTCCAATACTACCAGATTTGCTACATGATCCTCCAATAATCTCTTTGCTACTGCATCCATTTCCAACAAGAGATGGTAAGATCGAAGCACTCCCCTTGCAAGAAATGGGAATCTGAATTGGAGCCTGTTTCAACATTTTTGTTAGTAAAGAACTAAAGATTATTGAAACACTACTAGAAAACAGGTCTACTACAGCGAACAAAATTTGTAGCAGAAACATATCAACTACAGAGATTCTATCATCGTAGTTATATGCTTTGGATTTGTCCGTAGCAAAATTTGTCTACCGTAGTAGCTTTGTTTTCAAGTAATAAAAAAGCCCTATGTTTCATATATTTTGGTCTTGTTGCGAGGTTGTTTACCTGAATGAAGTCTATGAATGATTTATGCTTCTTATGTTCATAGTTTGTAGAGTTCCAAAGTTGATGAGATGAATTAGAACGCACCGAACTCTTTCCTTTGCAATCATCCTTCTCTACAGAGGCCAATTTATCTATTTTTTCTTCTTCATAATGTTTCCTTCTGATCGCCACCACTGATCCATGTTTCCCTCTAGCAGTTTCATCAGATCCCTTTCCATTCTTGATGTTCACAAATTCATCTCTTAATGCCTGAAGTGCTAAATTTCACAACAAAACAATTAAAAAAAATTATTTAATCATATATACTATTGTTTTTAACATGTATAGGAAAAGTTTAAATTAAAACATGCATAAAGTAAATTGGCCTCACCTTCCATGAGAAGCAACATGCATTGAGGAAATTGATGTTTGATGGGCACAATTCTGTTCAATTCTTCTTCAAGTTGATTGATATAATCATTCAAAACTGCTAGTTTATCTGCTTCATTATCAACATTCGACAAATCTTTCAGTAGGTTGGCTATGGTTTTAGGCACATAGGATGGTTTAAGACTCAGGTTGAGTTCAAAACCAGAACTTGATGCTGAAGTCATTGCAAAAATGAAAATAAACACACTCACACTCCCTCTCTCTTCTTGAGAATGAAACAATATAAAGGGCGGGGGGAGAGTTGAAACAAGACAAAGAAGGGAAACTAAAGTATAGAAGAAATTAAAACCAGAATCCAGTATAATCCTAGAAGACAAATTTGATTACCTATGCCAGATTCCCAAATGCACTCTTTTTCAGTTTCAAAGGGGAAATGAGAGGAAAAAAGGGAATAGTATAATAACTTCGCTGGCTTTATAAATATCAGATTCTCAGTCATTAATGTTTTGAGTCTATTTATTGCATACTTTAACACTCTTTTTTGACAGGTCAATTTTTGACTTGGGTAGTTGGAATGTATTCTCTCTTAACTGGTTAACCTTTTCTAATGTAACGTAACGTAATATATAAGTTTCTGTCAACGGTCAAATAAGCCTCTTAATTTCAATTTTTCGTCAAATAAGCCCCTGAACTACCAATCTTGACCAGATAAACTCTTTTGCTGTGAGAAAAAGCCACGTCATCATGTCACGTGGCCTGAAAATGCCATGCCAGCTTAGAGTAAATTTTCTAGAAAAGAAAAAAAAAATGAATTATGAATTCATTTTCAAGAAATTTATTTTTATAGCACTGGTTATTTAATTTTTAAATTTTTTTTTTCATTTTCAGAAAATTTATCCTACATTGACGTGGTATTTTCAAATCAAGTGCATGCTGGCATGGTTTTTTCTCATAGTAGAAGGGCTTATCTGGCCAAGATTGATAGTTTAAACACTTATTTAACCAAAATTGAAGTTCATGAGCTTATTTGATTGTTGGCGCAGAAAGCTCAAGGAATTTTTTTTACATTAAGCCTTTCTTAATTTATGTCTTTTTTTTCAATAGGGCATGAGAATAATGTTACTTGTCCCATCAAAAGTTTATAATCAAATTATCCTATCCTAAATGATGCAACTACAATTACTGATATCCCATATATACAACAATAAATATCATAAATTTTAGGACTTGTTTGGTAAATTTTGTTTAAACATTGTTTAAACTTGTGTACTACGTTACATGAAAATTTTGATAATGAACCTTTTTTTTTTGAGTTGTACAAGTGAAATCGCATTAAAATTAGAATAAATCTCCATATGCCATGAAATCTCGTTACAATCAAAATAAATCTTCATATGCCCAAACATCTAATGAGAATCCAACCCAAATGAAAAAGTCACCTTAAATAACCTACTTAACAAACTATTAAACAAATAAATAAACGAAAGTCACATTCCGGTCCAGGACCTCACGATCCAGACACGATGCACTTACCAATTGAGTTAACAACTCGATGCTGTGGTAATAAACTTTTGTGGGGCAAAACACATTTTTCTAACTAGAAAACTATATATACTAGAGAAAGAAGCATGACCACTGCCAAAATTATATATGGGATTTGAATAATTAAGAGCAATTAAATGGTTATAGAACGAGTAGAAAAAAATGGTTATAGAACAATATTTAAGCGTTACACAATACAATTCTATTCAGTTATATATTCATAATAGCTCTATTAAAAAGACGTTTTATCAGAAATTTCAATCAGACAAACAGACTCTTTTATGTAGTATATATTTTATTTTTAAAAAAAATTAAAAGGATTTTATTAGAATGAAAAGCAAATTACAACCCATCAATCAAGTTTGAACACAAAACTTGATTAGAGAATCTGCAAAAAAGTCTGTCTCCCTAAATGCATAAATAAAATAAACATTGCCAACAGTATCTTTTTGTTAACCTATTAAAAAGGTTACTAAACTTTCATGGCCTGCTTTTAGGGACAATAATAACATTCTTTGAGTCACTCTCCAAAATAAACTTAGGTAATGACAATGCTGCAACATTAACTATAACCAAAAACACTTCAATAACCGTCATATAGTATATATGCTAATGAATAGATGAATATGAAACAAATTAGTTAAAAAATTTCTATGAAAATAATCAAGTTTTCTGAGCCCCATATAAATCATGGAAATACACACACTTTAAAAGTTATCATGTTGATCATTTCTCTATATTCTTTTGAATGGTAGAGGTCATATACTTTCATTAATCACGATGAAAGAGTCATGGTAATGATTTATGATCTCTAGTAGATTTTTTTTCACCAACCATACAATCTTGTTTTGCCAAATATAAGAGACACAGTCTAAAGCAGGAATTAAATAGGCTAATCATTCAAATAAGGCCATAATGTTTTGCGGAATGCTTGATATAGGCCTCAATATCCTTCCAATTTGGTTGAATTATGGCCTAACATTTCAATTTCAAATAAGGGCCTGATGTGGTTATTAATCCTGAAAAATTGACACATGACACTGAAAAATGGAGACTTTAACCTTATTTGAGGCAGCGAGCCCTTATTTGAAACAAAATTGGAATGTTGGGCCTTGATTTGACCAAAATGAAAGGTTGAGATCTAAATTGAACTTTTTTTGTCAAAAGTTAGACCTTTATTTAAATATTTAGGCAATTAAATATCATGCTATTGTTCCCCACATATTGTGCCCTTCAACATAAATCAATGACAAACAAAACCCCAGTGTTTTTTACAGGAATATTCAACCATGTTAAGGATTCAAAACTAATACCAAAAACGTGGACAAACAATCTCTGTCCTCTGCTAATAACATAGTATTTCATCTCTATCCCTTGGAAGTGATTCTTTTCTTGGACAAAAACTTGAAAAGTATCTTTTCCTAAAAGGAACAAGAAACTAAAATAGCTTTAATGCTAGTATCTGCTTTAATGCAGGAGTCGAGGTTTCCTTGACACTTGAAGGCAGGATCTCTCACAATAGAGACACTTGGATTAAGCATTTAACATGCAGGTTTTTTATTTTTATCACAACAATTGGTCAACTACTTTTTCCTTCTTTGTTTATGACCTTGTCTGGAAAGTTAGATATCAAACCCAAACCAATTGTTCTTTGAAAAGTAAATATATATATCCATTCAATGATAGTAGCAAAAAAATAGGAATCTATGGGTATGGCCGGGAAACAAAAGGGATCCATGAGCGTCTCATGTTGGATGGCTTGATGCAAAAGCCCAATCCATCTGAGAAATTTCTGAGGCTTTATCTTTGAAACTTGAAAGCCCAAGCTGTCGATTGATAGTGATATTGAATATTCAATGGTTGAGGTGGTTTGGCCAAAAAAAAAATGTTTGAAATGAGGTGGTGTCAGCCAAGTACTATATTTGTTTGGACTTGGGAGGATTTTACTTCTCAAAGTTCTCAAAGGTAGAGGTGCAAATTATACTTGTAAACTACTCGATTTCGGGTTGAGGATTAATTACTTGAACTCGACTTGGCTTTTATCGAACCAAACTCAAGCTTGAGCTATTTAAATAATGAACTGAACTGAGTTCGAATATTATTATATTAGAGTGACTTCTGAGTGTTATCTAGCTTTTACATATTAAAATATTTATTTAAATTATAGTTTTATTCTTTATAATTATTTAGATTTTATACTCCACATTTTAATATTAAAATCAAGAGTAAAGTAAACAAGCCGAATTCAAATAACTTGAATAATTTTTGAGCTGAGTTCAAGTCCAAAAATCAAAGTTTGATCAAGCTAAGTTCAAGCTTTACATTGTATCGCGACTTGACTCGCCCAATTACACCCCTACACAAACGGACTAGTCTTGTGTCAACAGGTTAGTAAATGCGTACATCATTAATATTAAACAATGGCTTATGCTAAAAGCTAAGAAGCTAGTGATGACTGATAAATAAAGATCAATCCCACAAAAATTACGTAGGAAAAGTGTTCAAGTATCATAAAATGACTCATACTTTTAATTCAAGGGGGGGGGGGGGGGGGATTTCTTGCACTTATGAATGTTGAATTTTTTAAACTTCTCGTCTTCTCTTTGTTGAAATTTCAATTAAGGACCCTATCTTTTTGGGTTATATCAATTGAGGGTCGAATTGGCTCTTCAGTTTCACTTGTGATAGTGGAGTTGGATGGAGCGATTGCTCAATTTTAGAAGAAGGGTATGCTAGATGTTACCCGTTCAATTCTTGTGCATGAGGTGATAAATATCATTGTTAAGGAAGCTTGGATTATGAAAATTCACCCATATCTTTCGATAGTGCAATAAGTATGCAGATTTTTTGGTATTAAAGTAAAAAAAAGTCATGTTGATGCTACTATCTTGACATGATATTAATTGGAACTTTTTTTTATCCCATCTAGTATCCGTGATTAATTCGGATTCGATCCGCGTCGCGTACCTGATTATGGTGGATGAGTCTCCCAACAGGTTGCGTATGTAAGGTCTCAAACCTGAGACCTGTTTAAGCCGGAACAAGCCACGTACCACTTGACCCAACCCCTTGTTGGTAATTGGAACTTATTCATCTTCTTAAGAATGATGGTCATGATCAGTCTAGTCAGATGTATTAGTCTAATATTGTTTTCTTATGCAACGAAAAAGAAAATGTTTGATTTGATTCTAACAAAATATACCAAATTGAAGCCCATTCAAATTCCCCCAAGTTCCATTTTGCATCAAACATTGCCAATTGTCTCATCCCATATCAATATAATAATTATATACTACACAACAAACCAATGGTGCTTTCATCAAATCTTGAATTACTTACCTCCCTAAACCAAAAATGCTAATAGATATACATTTTTCTTTTTTGCCAAAACCTAAACGCTCCTCAATTGAGGAGGCGAAGAAGGAGGGAGCGTGAGATGCACTCAATAAGAATGAAGGTGGGAATTGTGGGAAGTAATCAAGATGAACCTTAAAAAAAACAAAATCGAAATTAAGGAGAAATTAATTAAGGGGGAAATTAAATTATGAGAATAACAAAAAAAGAATTAATGATTTGTGATTAACTATGAACAGCATTTTAAAATCGTCTCATTAATTAATGATTTAGAAAGTAAATATTGAAGGCTGATAAATAAATAAGTTAAACTACGAGAATACAAACAAGGATGCTGTGGTGTAGTGGTTATCACTTTAGTCTTACACACTAAAGGTCCCCAGTTCGATCCTGGGCAGCATCAATTGCTTTCAAAACTTTTGAAGGAAAATTTGAGCACCTTTAATTTAGATTTTGCTTGCATAAATTAGAAGTTTTGGGGGGGAAAAGATAAAACTACTTGTAAGTTTAGTTCAAGAATTCTAGCAT
Organism: Corchorus capsularis; assembly: GCA_001974805.1. Classification (NCBI taxonomy): domain Eukaryota; kingdom Viridiplantae; phylum Streptophyta; class Magnoliopsida; order Malvales; family Malvaceae; genus Corchorus; species Corchorus capsularis. Next base: position 55,095 of record AWWV01015486.1, on the reverse strand, counting down.
TTTCCTTTTTTATCCATTTTTATATTAGTGAATATATTCACATTTTTTTGGGAAAAGAAATAAAATTGGAGAACCAATGACAATAAAGAATAAAGAGATAATAAAAGTTGAAAGAAATATTTAATAATGGTTAGTAAATTAATTTTATACATTACTCATTTTTAAGGAAAAAAGTTAACTCAATTAATAAGAATGCTTAACAATTACTGGTAAAATTGAGACTTGAGAGATTAATTAATTAATACAATAAAAGCCTTTTTTTTATTGTTGAGTTGAGAGATGAAAAAATAAAATTTATTTAAAATTTATTCATTTTTTATACTTTGCCAACTCACCAACTTTTCAAAATCCCAAAAAGTCACGACTTAAATTAAAAAAATTAAAAGCAAAAGTCGGTTTTCACTTTTTTACTTTCACTTCCTAATAAACAAAAAAATTAAGGAAATGCGAAAGTAAATAATGTGTAATATTTCCCTCCACCGCCTCATACTTTCTATATCTTTCAATAAAAGCCTTCAATTTCTCCTACACTCTTTCTTTCCTGTCAATAAACCCCTTCTCTCCCTCTCCCCCCTCTCTCAAGAAACCACACTCCTCTCTTCTCTTTCTTTCTCCTGAAGATGGCAGATCACTTAACGCGACTCTGCCAATTCATCGCCGAGGAGAAGCTCTCATCGTCGTCCTCATCGGTCGATCTTCTCCAGAAGCTTCGCTCCGATGAGTCGATCAAGTTAGGTCTCGAACACTTTTACTCGATTCTTCAAGCTGGCCTCGACTCGATCGAACCCGGTTCCATACCCCGGTTTAAGTCTTGGTCGGATTCTCAGATTCTTTCCCTCGCTTCTTTAGGTTCCTCTATTACCTCCGTCTTTCGATCCCTCTCAGGTTCGCTTTCACTTTTTAACTTTCTTTTCTTTTTTGGATTGAACTTATTGATTTTAAACTAGTTTTTAGTTGTAAATTGATTATGTTACTTTCTGTTTTACTGTACAATTTCTGAAATCAATTATCCTCTGTTTCGATTATTTTCTCTTGTAGTCACTCGGTTTTCTATTCTCAAGAATTAGATTTTTTAATGCGATGTGCATTTAGTAGTATTTACTTTCATTTCTAGTGTAAAGAATACTTCTTTTTCTTTCGGCCTTTTTTTATGTTGTGGGATTAGATGTATTAAAGTTCTTATGTTTGAGCAGTTGATCAACTGGAACCTATAATTGTTGCGGTCATAAGGAAGTTGGTGGAATTTACCGTTCGCTTTTTGGAGAAATCAGACTTCAGTAGTGATGATTTGAGTTTACAGGTTTGAAACAGAACTCTATCACTACCTAATTGGTTAATATAGTTAATTTGTGTAATTTGCTTGTCTACTGCTCAAAATAAGCCTTCGGTTTAGCTTCTGTTGTAGTACTTGTTTACATGGTCCTAACTCCAATAGCATTTTGAATTATGTAAAAGTATGTTGTCCCATAAGCACATTGAATTATGAAATTGTTACATATTGAATTATTTAAATATTGAGAGAGTGCTGTACTTTTCCTTTCAAAAATCGGGAGAGAGAGTGCAAAAACATCAAGTTCTTTGCTACTTTTCCGTGAAGATTACTTGCAAGAAGCTTTTTGTTTGCCTTTGAGTTGTAATTGATTAATTGAATCTCGTAAGAACAGGGTTTTTGTAGCCTTTGTCTTGTATTATTAGCTTTCTTAGTCAAGAGGTTTTAGTCTGTGGGATCTGTTTGACTTGCACAAGACTTGACTAATTGAACCTTGTGTTTCAAGTTGTTCTTGGCAGTACAAATTTATTTTAATTAGTGACATTTAAAGATTATATGAAATATAAATACACACAATTTTTTTGTGTTTGAGTATGGCGAATTTGAATCCCTCCTTTTTTTTTTTTTTTTTTTTTTTTTTTTTTTTTTTTTTGATGGATCAACCATTGAGCCAAATGCTCAAGTGCAAAAATATGAAAGATTACTATATCAACTGTTTTTTTGGTAGCTCTATATGGCATTGACGATTAGAATGCATATCTTGACATGCTTGATAGATGTAAGGAATAAATAGATACTCATGCTGGTTCTGGACAGAATTAACATTATTAGCGGCATGCTTTCTGGTATTGGCATTGGCATGGAAGGGTTTGGAGTATTCTCCCTACTGCAATGGACTTAACTTAAGCACAACTAGAGAGGTTTAAGATTGTGTTTATGGAGAATAGGGTTTTGGGTTATTGTGTGACTTATTGTATGAGTTGGTTTATTTTTGAAATATAGTGCATTAATTCTAGCATAGCTGGGTTAATTTTGTAGCTCCGGGCTTTATGGTAATTATTTCAAGGGAAGTTGGTAGGATTTGGGCTTGCTCTAGAAAGAAAAAGGAATGGAGGGAGGAGGAGAGAGTAGCTAAATTTTGTATTCCATTATTGAAAGCCCACTAGAGCACAAAGTAAATAACTATGTTTGTAGATTCCGGAAATTAGTTAAATTACCACTTTGTGAACTTAACCAGAATCTAACTAATAAATGCACAAAGGCTGACTTGAAACTAAAGTAATAAGATTTGGGATTGCTCTAGCTGTAGATTTAGATTTATTTCATTATTATTATTGGAAGCGTACTAGAACATAAGTAAATAACAAGTTTTTTTAGAGTCTGAACAATTATTTAGTACTACTTCTTATATTCAACCAGGAATGTAACTGATAAAGGCATAAAGGCTGCCCTAAAACTCTAGAGAACTCAATTTACATATTGCTCATTCACACAGATTCTTCCTAAACTGCTGAAATTACACAGAAAATAAAAACAGATTAATCATCCATGGCTAGCTAAGGTATAGTGTCCAATGACCTCATTTTTTGAGGTCATTTTGTATTAAATGTTAATTGGCCAACCTTTTTAATTAAGTGGGTCTAGGAGAAGACTCAACTTGAATGAAGGCTTTGGTAAATCCTAGGATGAAAGGGTTTCGGATAATACCACTTTACACACTTACTTATGTTAGCCAAATAGACAACTATGGCCAATAAGCCTATTTTGCGTTCTAAATAAGACAGCATGCTCATACATCAAATGGAGTAAAAAGAACATTTAAGGCTTGGTAATTGGGCAATATTAGATCTCAGGTAGTATAGAAAGTGAGTTTTGAGTGAGAGTTTAGCTTTTATAAGGACAAGTTTATGGAATTTCTGGTGTCAGGGAAGGGTTTTGGGACATTGTAAATGTGTTAAAACTAGTGAAAGGCTATGTACCATTGGCTTCCTTCTTTCACGTTACAACATATAAAAGTTTATAACCGAGTCATTGGAACTGTTGGTGAGAGAATAATAATACTTTGTTGCCTAGAAGAAGTATCAGATTATAGAAATGGCTACATCTTGGAACAAAAACTTGAGTGTTCGCTAGTTTGATTATTCATTCCCGCTTCTCTGCAATTTATTTAAGGATTTTTTTTTTTTAAAATGTTTCAAAGTGACTAGAGAATTAGTCAGCCTATCATTGTCGTAATATAGAACAGTCATCCTCATTTTTCACCCCTTAATTTCAAAAGATGGATTTTCTGTGTGATAGAAGTAACAGCTGAGATATGATTATGGATGGCATACAACAGCTGTCCAGTCTGGTTTATTATGTTTAAGATTTAATATATTTATAAGCTAGAGTATGCCTTTTGGTGTTATGTTGAAGACCGAAGAAGGCATGAGTAGGAATCTTCAGCTCTAGAAAAGGACAGTTTGTTTGTTGATGTAATCCAGTTTGTTGTTGTATGAATGGCTCAAGGCATGAAATTATCTTCAAAGCCAACCCACTTAGTTGGAAACGCCTTGTCTTCTCTTTGTTGTGTTGAGTTTAGGTTATTTCTTTTAAGCGGCATCTGGGTCTCATTGTAATTTCCATGAATTTAACTATGACACTACTCTGTATCACTTATTTTCTTTGCTCGCTACTTGGTTCACTTGTTATTTGATCTTATGCTTTCTAATGAGTGAGGTCATCATATATACTGCTCTATTTTCGTTATTTCTTTACTCCCATGCTAATTATCACTGATGTATATTTGGTATAATTTTTCCATGAATTTTCAGAGTCATATGATACAACTTTTGGAGACTATATTGGGCGATGCAACAGATAAAGTAGTTGATTCATTGCAGCCTGCCTCTGTAAATAGCCTTGTAGACTTGTTGCCAACAGTTTCTAGCAGTTCGGGTGATATAGAGTTGGATGACCACATAAAATGTGGTCTTCAAGGTATCTTTGATTCTTGGATATTTTTATTTAAATTTTTTAGTAGCTTGCATTTTTCCTGATGAGCTTTAATCTGAAAACAATCTTTGAGAAGGTCTGAAATGCTCGAGGGCAGAGAAGCAAGTAGATCGACTTTTGTGGGCATTAGCTTCTGAGTGTGTGCAATTTGACAGACAAGATTCAGGGTTTGAAGCTCCCTCTTTTCACCAATATGTGAATAGTCTAATTTTCCTGTCCCAGCATTGGGCAGTGGCTCATGCAGAATGTACTCAATGTTTGATTTTGCTCTGCAAAAAGCTTGTTGAACTTCCTGATATCTTTGATGAAAAAATAGTAGGTACAAATTACCGGAAGAGACTTTCCTTCAGTCTGAGGATTTTAAAGTTACTTGGCTGTCTTATGAAGGATGTGCCATATGTAGAATATGATCCCTCATTGTTAGAAGCTGTTGCGTCATGTGCTGATGTGTTGCCAAATTTGTTCAGACCTAGCTTTGAATTTGTAAATAACATTGCTGCTACTGAGGGTAATTTTGAGAGTCTTGCTCTGTTGCTAGTGGAAGAGTTTATTCATCTTGTTCAAGTTATTTTCTGCAGCAGCAGTGTATTTCAGAATGTCCAAGCATGTATTGTAGCGTCTATTCTGGAACATCTCAACCCTTCTATGTGGAGATACAACAAGGCTGCTTCGAATGTAAAACCCCCTTTAGCCTACTTTCCCCGAACTGTTGTTTATATTCTGAAGCTTATTCAGGATCTCAGAAGCTACACACAGGAGGTCTATGATCTGAAGGAGCTTGATGCAGAATTTGTTGGCAGTTGTGTGGATTTGTCAAAAGATGTCCCTTCCTGCCATGTACGTCTTCAGAAGGTTCCCTTGCTAAAAAGGTTCACTATTGATGAACTGTTGAAAATGATATTTCCTTCATCAAGCAAGTGGGTGGACAATCTCATGCATCTCATTTGTTTTCTTCATTCCGAAGGAGTAAAATTAAGGCCGAAAGTGGAGAGGTCAACCAGTTGTGTAAAATCTACTTGCTCAGAATTGGAAAATGCTGTTTGTCATGATGATGAAGCTCTTTTCGGTAATCTTTTCTCTGAGGGTAGTAGAACGTTGGGATCTGCTGATATATGTGATCAAACACCAGCTGTAAGTACTAGCTCTGGCAATGGCAATATGCCAATGCAAGCTGCTATGGAACTGCTGAGCTTTCTCAAAGGATGCATCTTCTCTCATGAATGGTTTCCTTCCATTTATGAGGATGCTTGCAGTATGCTTAATGCAGACCACATTGATATTTTGCTTTCCATACTCAACTGTCAAGGATGTCGCTTTGAAGAAAACTTTGCAGCTTCCCATGAAGAGCGGAAGAGTGGGCATATCCATGAACTTTCTTTTCAGCTTCTGCACAATCTTCTTACCTGTCATGCATTGTCTGATTCGCTTGAGGATTACCTAGTTGAACAAATTTTACATGTTGAAAATGGTAGCTTTATTTATAACGATCAGACCTTAACCTTGCTGGCTCATGCACTTTTCTCTAAGGTGGGCGTAGCTGGTAGCCAGTTGAGAGCCAAAATATACAGAGGATTTGTTTCTTTCATTGTTGAGAAGGCAAAAGCTATATGCTCAGATAGTCCTACCCTGAAGGAGGTTCTGATCACTCTTCCATCAGTATATCAAATTGAGATCCTTCTCATGGCATTCCATTTATCAGCTGAAGAAGAAAAGGCAACACTGGCGAACTTAATATTTTCTACCCTTCAAACAATTCATGTCCCATCTCCAAGTTCTTATGGCACACAACTTTCTTGCTGGGCTCTGGTAGTTTCAAGGTTGATATTACTGCTTCGTCACATGATATTGCACCCACGAGCTTGCCCACCACAATTGCTGCTAGATTTGCGATCAAGGTTGAGGGACACCCCATGTTTTGTTTCTCAGGTGGAAGTGAATTCAACTGATAGTTTTTCCTCCCTGGCATCAATTGCTGCAAAGAATTTGACAGGTGCTTTGGTCGAGGAGTCCAGCAGTAGTAGCCTGATTAACCAATTGATTGATGTTGCATACCTTCCTTCTCCGCTTTGCAGAGATGATCTTGCCATTGGATCATTATGTTTGAGTTGGGATGACATGCGCGCAACATTCTCATGTCTTCTGGGGTTTTGGAATGGTAAAAAGGCAGAAGTTATGGAAGACCTTATTGTTGAAAGGTATCTTTTCTTACTTTGTTGGGATATTCCTACTGTAAAGTCTTCATTGGATCATCAGCTTTCACTGTGGGGGAACGTGCAGACTCTGGACATTTCTAGCACAGAACATTTCATTCACTTCAGTCATTCACTTTTGGGCAACTGTAATGTTATTGGCAAGAGTGTCAACTTTCAAAATCTTGTGGTTGGTTTGCTAAGCTACTTGCATGCTGTGCACATGGGGGATGATATTGAGAATTTAGGATGGGATGTCTTGAGAAATGGTATGTGGATGTCTTTAGTACTCTCTTTGTTTAATGTTGGCCTTGGAAGATATTGTGTGAAGAACAACATCCCTGGAGTTGGTCCATTCTGGACAGAGAACAGACCAAGTGATAAGGAGTTTATCAATTTTGCAGAAGGCTTCATTTCCTGCTTGGTTGCAGATGGTCAAACTTCAGAGCTGTTGAGGATGTTCTCATCTTTCTTGAATAGATATTTGCAGGCTTATGAAAAAGCTTTCCTTGGTACTCTTGGTGATAGCCAGCATGACAGCAATACGTTCTCCTCAGTGCTGCTTCTCAAGCAATCTACATTTGACAAAGTCCTCTGGAATGATCTCCTTAAGAGGTGTGGTGTGAATTCTTTTCAGTTGGAATCAGTTCTTGACATCCTATTGAAGTTGGATGGAGCTGTTGAGAAGAGAGCTTCTGGAATCCTAGCTAAGGTGTTTTGGGAATGTCTATTGCATGGTTTCCCTTCTAATCTTCAAACTTCTAGTGGGATCCTTCTTTCTTGTATTCTTAACATACGGGGGATGATTTTTACTTTGGATGGATTGTTGAAAATTCACAACTCGAAAGGAAATATTACCCTGGAGACTGATATAGTACGTCAAATTCTTGATTCACTGATGAGTATCAAATTAGATCGCATCTTTGTAAGTCTTCGTGGGAAATGTGAAGATATTTGTCTTAAACTGAATGCTGGATTGGAACTCTCTGATTATACCGAATTGTTTCTACTGAAGCGCATGGAAGTATTTCTACGAGATATCAGTTCCAGAGAGCTGGGTGACACCAGTATCCTTGAATGGGTAATTACCAAGACAATTGATACCGCAGATGCCCTCAGGAAAGATCCTTCAAAGACCTCAATGTTCAAAGTTTATCTTGGAACTGAAGATGTGCCTGAACATCTGAAAGATCTGCATAGGTTGCAGCGTGGTGATATTTTGGTTCTTATTGACTCAGTGGGTGACTGTTTCAATGAATCAGTTAATATAAAGGTGCTTAACTTCTTTGTTGATCTTTTATCTGGAGAGCTTTTTCCTAATCTTAAGCTGAAGGTGCAAAATAAGTTTTTTGGCATGGATTTGCTTTCCTTGTCGAAGTGGTTGGAGAAGAGGCTATTAGGCTGCACTGCTGAAGCTTTTGAAGGAGTAAAGAGTGCCAAAGCAAATTCTGTTTCTCTGAGAGAATCAACTATGAATTTTATTTTGTGCCTTGTATCGTCACATTCTGGATGGCAATCAGAGCTACACAATCATTTGTTTGAAGCTGTATTGCTCTCACTGGAGAATGCATTTTTGCAATTTGATATTCACACTGCCAAGTCATATTTCAATATTGTTGTTCAACTTGTGAGAGGGGAGAGCTCAATGAAGTTGCTTTTAAAGAGGACAGTAATGCTGATGCAGAAATTGGCAGGTGACGAGTGTTTGCTGCCAGGATTAAAGTTTCTCTTTGGCTTTCTTGGATGTTTCTTGAGTGATTGTGGCTCCTCTAGGAATACAGCAGAAAAGGGTTCTGGTAAATCTGCATCAATTAGTGGTCATGTGGTGGGCCCTGTGACTTCCAGGGCTGTAGGATCCAGGAAGAACTCTGATACTTTGGTTCTTTCTACAAATCGTGATGGGACATCTGCATCTCTTGAGTGTGATGCAACTTCTGTAGACGAAGATGAGGATGATGGAACATCTGATGGTGAGGTAGCTAGCATAGACAAAGACGAGGAAGAGGATACTAACAGTGAAAGGGCTCTTGCTTCCAAAGTTTGTACATTTACTTCTAGTGGCAGCAATTTTATGGAACAACATTGGTATTTTTGTTATACCTGTGATTTAACAGTATCAAAAGGCTGCTGCTCTGTTTGTGCTAAAGTGTGTCATCGGGGCCATCGTGTTGTTTATTCTCGCTCCAGTCGGTTTTTCTGCGACTGTGGGGCCGGAGGTGTTAGGGGTAGTAGTTGCCAATGCTTGAAGCCTCGAAAATTCACCGGTAGCGATAGTGCACTTTGTCGTGGTGCCAACAATTTTCAGTCCTTTTTACCTTTCTCAGAGGATGCAGAACAGCTGCCAGAAAGTGATTCAGATGTGGATGAGGATGTTGGGGCAGATATGGAAAACTCCCTTAGGTTGTCCATCCCCAAAGAGCTTCAAGATGGGATCTCAATATTGCTTGAAGAACTTGATGTTGAGAGTCAGGTGCTTGAACTTTGCTCTACATTGTTGCCTTCTATAACTAGCAGGAGGGAATCAAACCTTTCAAAAGATAAGAAAATTATATTGGGAAAGGATAAAGTGCTTTCTTATGGTGTAGATCTCTTGCAATTGAAGAAGGCATACAAAAGTGGGTCCTTGGATCTGAAGATAAAGGCTGATTATTCAAATGCCAAAGAACTCAAATCACATTTAGCTAGTGGTTCTCTTGTCAAATCATTGCTCAGTGTCAGTATTCGAGGTAGACTTGCTGTTGGGGAAGGTGACAAAGTTACTATATTTGATGTCGGGCAGTTAATAGGACAAGCCACTGTTGCACCTGTAACGGTAGACAAGGCTAATCTTAAGGCTTTATCCAAGAATCTTGTTCGGTTTGAAATTGTTCACCTTGCATTTAATTCTGTGGTAGAGAACTACCTTGCAGTGGCAGGCTATGAAGATTGCCAGGTTCTTTCTTTGAATCCTCGTGGAGAAGTGACTGATCGTCTTGCCATTGAACTAGCCCTGCAAGGTGCATACATCAGACGGATAGAGTGGGTGCCTGGTTCTCAGGTTCAGCTAATGGTGGTTACTAACAGGTTTGTCAAAATATATGACCTATCCCAGGACAACATTAGTCCTATGCATTACTTCACATTGCCAGATGACACAATTGTTGATGCAACGCTTTTTGTGGCAACTCAAGGAAGGATGTTTCTGATTGTCCTTGCAGAACAAGGGAGCTTATTTAGGCTAGAATTATCTGTGGAGGGTCATGTGGGTGCTACACCTTTGAAGGAAATTATCAGTATTCAGGATAGAGAAATTCATGCTAAGGGCTCATCTTTGTACTTTTCTTCTACTTATAAGTTGCTTTTCTTGTCCTATCAAGATGGAACTACTTTGATTGGTCGGTTAAGTCCCAATGCCACATCGTTGGCTGAGATATCTTGTGTCTATGAGGAGGAACAGGATGGGAAGTTACGACCAGCTGGACTGCATCGGTGGAAAGAGTTACTGGCTGGAAGTGGGTTATTCTGTGGTTTCTCAAGTGTGAAATCAAATTCTGCGCTTGCAGTATCCATGGGGCCTCATGAGTTATATGCACAGAATTTGAGGCATGCTGCAAGCTCTTCCTCACCTTTAGTTGGGATAACTGCATATAAGCCCTTATCCAAAGACAAAGTCCACTGTCTTGTTTTACATGATGATGGCAGCCTTCAGATATACTCTCATGTTCCTGTTGGAGTGGATGCCAATGCCAGTGCTGCAGCTGAGAAAGTAAAAAAATTGGGTTCTAATATCCTCAATAATAAAGCTTATGCTGGCACAAAGCCAGAATTCCCCCTTGACTTCTTTGAGAAAACAGTCTGCATTACAGCAGATGTGAAGCTGGGTGGTGATGCAATTAGGAATGGTGACTCTGAAGGAGCTAAACAAAGCTTGGCATCAGAGGATGGCTTTTTAGAAAGTCCAAGTCCTGCAGGGTTTAAGGTATTGCTCTATGTTCTTTTGTTTTATCCCTAGCTTTTATTCTTTTAGCTATTCTATGTTTTCGAGTGAAGAGTAGCGTTTATAATAATTTGCGATGCTAAACTTAGTGGTTTACTTACTAACATCACTTCTGAAAAAATTTGGAAGTGTGGACAATGTGCGTAGTTGCAGTGGCTGGTTTGGACACAATCTTTTTTGACCAATTTCGGTGCCTGTTCAGCCTGTTATATGATTGACTTTTCCTTGTTTTGTTGAAATCTATTCATCTTCTTAAATATTATGATTGAATTGGTTTCTTTTCTTGCTTTTCCCCAGATATCTGTTTCAAATTCAAACCCTGATATTGTCATGGTTGGTTTCCGTGTATATGTGGGTAACCAATCAGCAAACCATATACCTTCTGAGATTACCATCTTCCAAAGGGCGATTAAGCTTGATGAGGGTATGCGGTCCTGGTATGACATACCATTCACCGTAGCTGAATCATTACTTGCTGATGAAGAATTCATCATATCTGTTGGTCCAACCTTCAGTGGCTCAGCCCTGCCTAGAATAGACTCACTTGAAGTTTATGGTCGAGCTAAAGATGAATTTGGTTGGAAAGAAAAAATGGATGCAGTTCTAGACATGGAAGCCCGTGTTCTCGGTTCTAATTCCTTGCTTGCAGGGTCTACTAAAAAGAGCCGGTCAATGCAGTCTGCTTCTATCCAGGAACAGGTGGTTGCTGATGGTCTTAAGCTTCTCTCCTGGATTTACTCTTTGTGCAGGTCACAAGAAGAAGAGCTAAAAGCTGATCTGAGCAAGCTCAAGAGCAAGCACTTGTTGGAAGCAATATTTGAGAGTGACAGGGAACCCTTGATGCAGGCTGCTGCTTGCCGTGTCCTGCAGGCTGTGTTTCCTAAAAAAGATATATACTACCAGGTTATTGTCCAAATGGAATGTCTATAAACTAATACTTAATTGCATCACTATTAGCTATGCTTGTCTCTAACAACAAACTCTATGATCTAGGTTAAGGACATGATGCGTCTTCTTGGTGTCGTCAAATCAACATCTGTTCTTTCTTCAAGGCTGGGAATTGGTGGTGCTACAGGTGGATGGCTTATTGAAGAGTTCACTGCTCAAATGCGAGCTGTTTCAAAAATTGCTCTGCACCGTCGCTCCAATCTAGCCAATTTTCTGGAGATGAATGGTATAATCTCTATTCATTCTTTGTCTCTGAAATTCTGGCATATAAATGTTTGTTTGCTAAGAAATATCCTCCATGCCTGCTCATGCTCCAATTTTAGCATGTAGGCCAGCATCTGCTGTGGAGAGTGAATGGGACTCGTAACATCTTTTCTAAAATCATTATCATGATGCAGGTTCAGAAGTGGTGGATGGGCTTATGCAAGTTCTGTGGGGAATTTTAGACTTAGAGCTGCCTGACACACAAACTATGAACAATATTGTGATATCTGCTGTGGAGCTCATCTACAATTATGCTGAATGTTTGGCTTTGCATGGAAAGGATACAGGGGGCCGCTCTGTGGCGCCTGCTGTTGTGTTATTCAAAAGGCTACTGTTTTTCCCAAATGAGGCTGTTCAAACCTCAAGCAGGTATTTATTTTACTAATTGTTGTTGCTTATTAATTAATTTTACCGTTCTCTGTGGTCACTTATGCTTCTTTTTCAGTTTGGCCATATCATCAAGATTGCTCCAGGTTCCATTTCCAAAGCAAACTATGTTAGGAAGTGATGATGTGGTAGAAAGTGCAGTAACTACATCTGTGCCTGCTGATTCATCTGGTGGAAATGCACAGGTCATGATTGAAGAAGATTCTATAACCTCATCTGTTCAATACTGTTGTGATGGCTGCTCTACTGTACCCATACTAAGGCGCAGATGGCATTGCACTGTGTGTCCTGATTTTGACTTGTGTGAGGCTTGCTATGAAGTTCTAGATGCTGATCGGCTTCCCCCGCCCCATTCGAGAGACCATCCTATGACTGCTATTCCAATTGAAATGGAATCTCTTGGAGATGGCAGTGAAATTCGCTTCTCCACAGATGATTTGAGTGATTCAAACTTGGTCACATCCGTTACAGATGTCAGCATGCAGACCTCTGCACCTTCAATTCATGTCTTGGAACCAAGTGAATCTGTGGAGTTCTCTTCTTCAATGACTGATCCTGTTTCAATTTCTGCTACAAAAAGAGCTGTGAATTCCTTGCTTCTATCTGAGCTTCTTGAACAGTTGAAAGGGTGGATGGAAACCACTTCTGGGGTCCGAGCTATCCCTATTATGCAGCTTTTCTACAGATTATCTTCTGCTGTGGGTGGACCTTTTATTGACAGTTCAAAGCCTGAAACCTTAGATTTGGAAAAATTGATTAAATGGTTTTTGGATGAAATTGACCTCAATAAACCTTTTGTAGCCAGAACACGGTCTTCTTTTGGAGAAGTAGCAATCCTTGTCTTCATGTTTTTCACCTTGATGCTTCGAAACTGGCACCAACCTGGTAGTGATGTTACTACTTCAAAAGTATCTGGAACTACGGACACTCCTGATAAAAGTGTTAGTCAAGTCTCCGGTTCAGTTGCCTCTCAGTCATCCCTGGTGGATCATGAAAAAACTGACTTTGCATCCCAGCTTCTTCGAGCTTGCAATTCTCTTAGAAACCAAACTTTTGTTAATTATCTCATGGATATTCTGCAGCAGCTAGTGCATGTTTTTAAGTCCCCGGCTGCTGGTCTTGAAAGTGCCCATGGTTCAAATATTGCTTCTGGTTGTGGGGCTTTGCTAACAATCCGAAGAGATTTACCTGCTGGTAACTTTTCTCCATTCTTTTCAGATTCATATGCGAAAGCTCATAGAGCAGACATTTTTATAGACTACCATAGGCTACTGTTGGAGAATGCATTTCGACTGGTGTACACCTTGGTAAGACCTGAAAAGCAAGACAAGAGTGGGGAAAAAGAGAAGGTTTATAAGGCACCCTCTGGTAAGGATTTGAAGCTTGATGGGTATCAGGAAGTCCTCTGCAGTTATATCAACAACCCTCATACAACATTTGTAAGAAGATATGCGAGGAGGCTTTTCCTGCATCTCTGTGGAAGCAAAACTCACTACTATAGTGTTCGAGACTCTTGGCAATTCTCAACTGAAGTAAAGAAACTATACAAACATATAAATAAATCTGGTGGATTTCAAAATCCTGTTCCATATGAAAGAAGTGTTAAGATTGTGAAATGCCTCTCTACAATGGCTGAAGTTGCTGCTGCCCGGCCTCGAAACTGGCAGAAATATTGCTTGAGACATGGTGATGTTTTGCCCTTCTTAATGAATGGGATATTTTATTTTGGTGAAGAGTCTGTCATCCAGACTCTTAAATTATTAAACTTGGCATTCTATTTAGGAAGGGATTTGAATCACTCTTTGCCGAAAGCCGAATCTGGGGATTCAGGAACCAGTTCGAACAAAACAGGCACACAACCTTTGGATTCAAAAAAGAAGAAGAAGGGTGATGATGGGATTGAAACTGGTTCAGAGAAGTCTTTTGTGGATATGGAAGCAGTTGTTGATATCTTTACTGAGAAGGGGGCTGATGTCTTGCGTCAATTTATTGATTGCTTTTTACTGGAATGGAATTCAAGCTCTGTGCGTACTGAGGCCAAGTGTGTTCTTTATGGAGTGTGGCATCATGGGAAGCATTCATTTAAGGAAACTTTGTTGGCAGCTTTGTTGCATAAGGTTAAATGCTTGCCAATGTACGGTCAAAACATTGTGGAGTACACTGAACTTGTCACTTGGTTGCTGGGCAAGTTACCTGATAACAATTCAAAACAGCAAACTGAACTTGTGGACCGCTGCTTGACACCTGATGTTATTAGGAGCATTTTTGAGACACTTCATTCACAAAATGAACTCATAGCTAATCATCCAAATTCTCGTATTTACAACACCTTGAGTGGTCTAGTAGAGTTTGATGGTTATTACCTTGAGAGTGAACCATGTGTAGCCTGCAGCTCCCCAGAGGTTCCATATAGTAGAATGAAGCTAGAAAGTTTGAAATCTGAAACCAAGTTTACTGACAACCGCATCATTGTGAAATGTACAGGAAGTTACACAATTCAGACTGTGACTATGAATGTTCATGATGCCCGTAAGTCTAAGTCAGTAAAAGTCTTGAACCTGTATTACAACAATCGACCTGTGGCTGACTTGTCAGAGTTGAAAAATAATTGGTCATTATGGAAGCGTGCAAAGAGTTGTCATCTTGCTTTCAACCAGACTGAGCTGAAAGTAGAGTTCCCCATTCCAATTACTGCTTGTAACTTCATGATTGAGCTTGATTCGTTCTATGAAAATCTTCAAGCTTTATCCCTTGAACCATTGCAATGCCCCCGTTGCAGTCGACCTGTCACTGATAAGCATGGAATTTGCAGTAACTGCCATGAGAATGCATATCAATGCAGGCAGTGCCGCAACATCAATTATGAGAATCTGGATTCTTTTCTTTGCAATGAGTGTGGATACAGCAAGTATGGTCGGTTTGAGTTCAACTTCATGGCAAAACCGAGTTTTACATTTGATAACATGGAGAATGATGAAGACATGAAGAGAGGGTTGGCAGCTATAGAAGCTGAATCAGAAAATGCTCATAGGAGATATCAGCAACTTCTGGGCTTTAAGAAGCCCCTTCTGAAGATTGTGTCAAGCATTGGTGAAAATGAGATGGATTCACAACAGAAAGACTCTGTCCAGCAAATGATGGTCTCTTTGCCTGGCCCTTCATGCAAGATAAACCGCAAAATTGCTCTTCTAGGTGTACTTTATGGTGAGAAGTGCAAAGCTGCTTTTGATTCTGTCAGTAAAAGTGTTCAGACACTGCAGGGTCTTCGTCGAGTTTTGATGAGTTACTTACACCAGAAACATTCAGATAATTCAGGTGCTGCATCAAGGTTTGTAATTTCCAGATCCCCAAATAACTGCTATGGCTGTGCAATGACATTTGTCACACAGTGTCTCGAGATCCTTCAGGTGCTATCAAAGCATCCGAATTCTAAGAAACAACTTGTTGCAGCTGGCATCTTATCTGAGTTGTTTGAAAATAATATTCACCAAGGTCCTAAAACTGCACGTGTTCAAGCTAGGGCAGCACTTTGTGCTTTCTCAGAAGGTGATGTAAGCGCAGTGGCTGAGTTGAACAGTTTAATACAGAAGAAAGTTATGTACTGCCTTGAACATCATCGCTCCATGGACATTGCTGTTGCCTCTCGTGAGGAATTGTTACTGCTTTCAGAAGTGTGTTCACTGGCAGATGAATTCTGGGAATCAAGGTTGCGTGTTGTTTTCCATCTATTATTTTCTTCCATAAAATTGGGTGCAAAGCATCCTGCTATATCAGAGCATATAATTCTTCCTTGTTTAAGGATTATATCTCTAGCTTGTACTCCTCCAAAACCTGATACTGCAGAAAAGGAGCAAGGTGTTGGCAAATCTACTTCAGCAACGCAGGTGAAGGATGAGAATAACTCAACTATCAGTTCCAGTAAATTGATGCCAGAATCTTTGGAAAAGAATTGGGATGCTTCTCAAAAGACTCAAGATGTTCAGTTACTTAGTTATTCTGAGTGGGAGAAGGGAGCTTCATATCTTGACTTTGTCCGAAGGCAATATAAAGTGTCTCAAGCTGTCAAAGGTGCGGGCCAGAGGACTCGCCCTCATAGAACTGATTTCCTGGCACTCAAATATGGACTAAGGTGGAAGCGCTCCTGTAAAGCAGCCAAAAGTGACTTGTCAGTCTTTGAGCTGGGATCATGGGTTACAGAACTTGTTTTGAGTGCCTGTTCTCAGTCTATTAGGTCTGAGATGTGTATGCTAATTAGTTTACTTTGTGCTCAAAGTTCATCAAGACGGTTCCGGTTGCTGAATTTACTGATGGGTCTGTTACCAGCAACCCTTGCTGCTGGTGAAAGTGCTGCAGAATATTTTGAGTTACTATTTAAGATGATTGATTCAGAAGATGCTCGTCTTTTCTTGACGGTTAGGGGATGTCTAGATACAATTTGTAAGTTGATTACTAAAGAAGTTGGCAATATTGAATCACTTGAGAGGAGCCTGCATATTGACATTTCACAAGGATTCATCCTACACAAGCTCATAGAGCTCCTTGGCAAATTTCTGGAGGTTCCTAATATCAGATCCAGGTATCACTACTCTTTTTTTTTTTAATATAAATATTAATAATAAATTGCCCCTTCATCCTTTAATTGATTTCTTTTGACAACAGATTTATGCGAGACAATTTGCTGTCTGAAGTCCTTGAAGCTCTCATCGTAATTCGTGGTTTGATAGTGCAGAAGACTAAGTTAATTAGTGATTGCAACCGACTTCTAAAAGATCGTCTAGATAGTCTTCTACTTGAAAGTAGTGAAAACAAGCGACAATTTATCCGTGCTTGTATCTGTGGTCTGCATATTCATGGGGAGGAGAAAAAAGGACGAACTTGTTTGGTACGTAATATTAATGAATTATCCTTTTTTTTTCCTGTAATAGATAGCTCTGTCTTGGTACTGTCAACAACTTTTAAAACAAGTGCTAAAGCATTTAGTGCCATTAAAGTACTACTAAATAGTGTCAAAATTTTGCCTATCCACCAGCTCTGGGTTGACTTTTGTTATACAATAGTAATGAGATTCACTTGTCAGAGGTTATCCTCAGATCTCATTTTCTTTCCTAATTTGCATGGTTAAACCTGTCATTTTATAAAATAGAGTACTTAAGAATCAGTTTTACTACTGCATCTACTGATTTTAGGACTAATTTCAATTGTATGAACTTTGTGCAGTTTATTTTAGAGCAACTCTGCAACTTGATCTGCCCATCAAAACCGGAGGCTGTATATCTGTTGGTCCTAAACAAGGCTCACACACAAGAAGAGTTTATCAGGGGATCAATGACTAAGAACCCATATTCAAGTGCCGAAATTGGTCCATTGATGCGTGATGTTAAAAATAAAATCTGTCATCAATTGGACCTGATTGGTCTTCTTGAGGATGACTATGGTATGGAGCTGTTAGTAGCTGGGAATATAATTTCTCTTGATTTGAGCATTGCTCAAGTTTATGAGCAAGTCTGGAAGAAGTCAAACAGTCAATCCTCGAGTGCTATAGCTAATTCTTCATTATTATCCTCTGGTGCTGTAACGTCAGCCAGAGATTGCCCGCCCATGATAGTGACTTACCGGCTTCAGGTTCGTCACTGCTCTTTCTAGTTAATATCCGGTCCTTTTGTCTTGCAATTGTTCAGAAAGGACTTTAATGATTTAACTATGCAGAGATGTCTTCTTACAACTTTTGTAATTTTCTTATAGATGGTTTTCCTTGTAGATATAAATCTGTTTTCTACACTCTGCTTTTTCCAATTAAAATTTATTTTGAACAGAGCTTTTGAAACTAATGGATAAATTTGGACATGACCGAGAGTCTGAGACCAAAAGAAATCTGGCTGGCTTTTTATAAGTTAATTATTTTATTTAACTGACAGGGGTTGGATGGTGAAGCTACTGAACCCATGATAAAAGAACTAGAGGAAGATAGAGAAGAATCTCAAGATCCCGAGGTTGAGTTTGCAATAGCTGGTGCAGTTCGTGAGTATGATGGGTTGGAAATTTTGTTGCACATGATTCAGGTGTGTGGGTTCTTTTCAGTAATCTCTGAAAAACTACCTTTCACTGTTATGATTTGTTATGATCCCTCTGTAACTCTCCTTTATTTTTCATGCACAAAATTAATTAAAGTTTATTCTATTGAATGCACAGCGATTGCGAGATGACTTCAAGTCTAACCAAGAGCAGTTGGTTGCTGTTCTTGATCTCCTTATGCACTGCTGTAAGATAAGAGAGAACAGAAGGGCCTTATTAAGACTTGGAGCTTTAGTTGTACTTCTTGAAACAGCAAGGCGTGCATTTTCCGTTGATGCCATGGAGCCAGCCGAAGGCATTCTTTTGATAGTGGAGAGTCTGACATTGGAAGCAAATGAAAGTGATAATATTGGCGTTTCACAGAGTGTTCTAACTGTCACCAGTGAGGAGGCTGGCACTGGTGAGCAAGCAAAGAAAATAGTTCTTATGTTCTTGGAGAGGCTGTCTCATCCTTCAGGGCTTAAGAAATCAAACAAACAGCAGAGGAACACTGAGATGGTTGCAAGAATATTGCCATACTTAACTTATGGTGAACCTGCTGCCATGGAAGCACTTATCCAGCATTTTAACCCATACTTGCAGGACTGGGGTGAATTTGACCGCTTGCAGAAACAGCATCAAGACAACCCTAAAGATGAAAACATTGCTCAGCAAGCAACCAAGCAGAGGTTTACAGTGGAAAATTTTGTTAGGGTTTCAGAGTCGCTAAAAACAAGTTCCTGTGGGGAGAGATTGAAGGATATTATCCTAGAGAAGGGCATTATAAGTGTAGCTGTTAGACATTTGAGTGAGAGTTTTGCAGTTACAGGGCAGGCTGGCTTTAAATCTAGTGCAGAATGGGTGTCAGCTTTGAAGCTGCCATCAGTTCCACATGTATTGTCAATGCTCAGGGGCTTATCTATGGGCCACTATGCCACTCAAAGGTGTATTGATGAGGGTGGGATCTTACCCTTGCTCCATGCATTGGAAGGTGTGTCTGGAGAAAATGAGATTGGGGCAAAGGCAGAAAATTTGCTAGATACACTATCTAATAAGGAGGGTAAAGGAGATGGATTCTTGGAGGAAAAGGTGCGCATGTTGCGGCATGCAACTAGGGATGAAATGAGACGCCGAGCTCTAAGGAAGAGGGAAGAGTTGCTTCAGGTACTCTTCATTGAGTTTAATGTAGCCCTTTTTGTTTGTTGTTGCATATGCTCTTGCGGCTGATTACAGGCTATACATGCATACATATTTACATAGCCTTCTACTTCCGTTTCTTATGTTTTTGGGAATTATAATGTTGAATGCATTTAGTTATGTGGAAGTATTTCTTTAGTATGTCTTATAGCTTCAAGTATTCTTTTTCTCTTGTAAATGTATGTACTTTTAGGAATGCAGCTTTGTCTGGTTGTTTAATGAAAGCTTGTTCAAACAGATACATAGATGTGCCATCTTTGTTCTCTGTCTATTATTTATTCATTTATTTTGGCGAAAAAAGCTGAAGCAATTTCTTTTGCTGTGTCTTGTTTTGGCGATTTCGATTTAACAGGGACTTGGAATGCGACAAGAATTGGCTTCAGATGGTGGTGAGAGGATAGTTGTTGCTCGGCCTCTTCTGGAAGGTTTGGAAGATGTGGAGGAGGAAGAAGATGGGCTGGCCTGTATGGTGTGTCGTGAAGGCTATAGTTTGAGGCCTACTGACTTGCTGGGTGCTTACTCTTACAGCAAGCGTGTGAACCTGGGTGTTGGTACTTCAGGGAGTGCCAGAGGAGAGTGTGTTTATACTACTGTTAGTTACTTCAACATTATTCATTTCCAGTGCCATCAGGAGGCCAAAAGAGCAGATGCTGCTTTGAAGAATCCAAAGAAAGAGTGGGAGGGAGCTACTCTGAGAAACAATGAATCACTATGCAATTCCTTATTTCCTGTGAGAGGCCCATCAGTTCCTCTAGCACAGTATGTTCGTTATGTTGACCAATACTGGGATAACCTCAATGCTCTTGGTCGTGCTGATGGAAGTCGACTACGGCTGTTGACTTATGATATAGTTTTGGTATGCTCTTCCAGCTATCTTTTCATTATTTTTCTTTGAGTTCCCGTTTTAGAGGATAATGCGTTGTATATAGCTGATAATAATATTCTGCATATTTCCTGTGCAGATGCTAGCTCGATTTGCGACAGGAGCATCCTTCAGTGCTGAGAGTAGAGGTGGTGGAAGAGAAAGCAACTCCCGCTTTTTACCATTCATGATTCAAATGGCTCGGCACCTTCTGGAACAAGGAGGCCCCTCTCAGAGACGTAACATGGCCAAGGCAGTCGCAACATACATTGCCTCCTCTACATTAGATTCGAAATCCATCACTGTCGGAACCCAACCTTCCATGGGAACTGAAGAAACGGTTCAATTCATGATGGTAAACTCATTGCTTTCGGATTCCTACGAGTCATGGTTGCAACACAGACGCGACTTTTTGCAACGTGGAATATACCATGCCTACATGCAACATACTCATGGTAGATCAACAGCTAAGACAGAATCTACTAGTAGCAGCAAAAGTCCTTCCTCAGAATCCAGTGGCGATGAACTACTGTCTATTGTTCGGCCGATGCTAGTGTACACCGGGTTGATCGAGCAATTGCAGCAAATTTTCAAGGTTAAGAAATCATCAAGTTTGGCATCTACCAAGGCTGAAGGCACTTCCACAGGACCTGAAGGTGAAGGCTTGGAAGGTTGGGAGGTGGTGATGAAAGAGCGGCTATTGAATGTGAAAGAAATGCTAGGGTTCTCCAAGGAGTTGCTCTCGTGGCTCGATGACATGACTTCTGCTAGTGATGTGCAGGAGGCATTTGACATCATCGGCGCATTGGGCGATGTCTTATCCGGTGGATTTTCACGGTGTGAGGATTTTGTGCAAGCCGCTATTGCTGCAGGAAAAATGTGAAGATGGAAAGCGAGGGGAGGGGAGCATGAGATACGTGTTGTTTGTTTGTATCTACTAATTGAGAGCAGGAATATATTGTTTATCAAAGCTAAGCTAGTCTTACTTGTTCTTTTTCTGTAACAAATTTTGTTTTCTCCTAAGGGGTTTCATTTTTCAATCCCTCAATATATATCTAAGAATGTGTACGATAGAAAATATATGTTGAACACGTATTTCTTTCCTTGGTAATAAAATCATTTTTCCTCGGCTGCTCCCTATCTTTTCCCTTCTTACCTTAAACCCTGTGTTAATTGGTTGGGCTATCAAGTTTTATTTTAAGTCGTTTAAAGCAGTCTTGGCCCATGGGCCTTTCAGCAGGTCAGGTTGGTCCATTTTTTATAAAATCAAAGTCCATCTTACGTGTATGTTCTTTTCTTGTTTGGGCACAAAATCTTACAAACATTGATAACAACATTGATCGGTCCAAATGGTTCCTTATTTGTTTTCTTTAATAAAATTTTTGAGTTCGTGTCTTATGGAGAAAATTATCGTTGAGAGAATTTTATTCTATAGTGATTTGACTCGACTAGAACAAGATTAGTCGTGGACAATGATAAAAACGAATACAAATACATACTAATTTACATTTTTTTAAAAAAAAAAAAAAACACTGTGAACCCTTTTTTTTCCTATGTTGCTTGGAGCTGGGACCATAGCCATTGATCAATCTCTCTTGGTAGGTGTGAAATATATTCTATGGAGAACTAATTAATAAATTAAATGTGACAGCTGTGGCTGTGACTGTAACTGTACCACCCAGAAATAAAAATCCTTCATGTGAAAATGAATTCCCATGGAAGCAAATATTGAAAATGCCCCATGTGAAATGTGAAACTACTTATACAAAATTCACCACCTTCTGCAAACATTGCCATTTTTGCTCTAACAAACCCAGTTCAAAGTCTGAAAGTTCCATATCTTGGAACATTGATGATGCCAAGAAAGAAACAGCACATGTTGTTTTTCCCCTAAACTAAGTGAAACCTAATTTAAGGAAATAATTATGTACCACGCTCCCTTCTATTTTCTTCTTTGCGGTGAAGGAATCTTCTAGTACTCCCCATAGTTATATGTTCCAATATCAACAATGATTTTAAAGGCCCTTTTTATGATTATTGAGTGTGTGTGTATATATATATATATATAGAACATTAGATCCAACAGTACACTCTCTTGGGGCAAACCCTACCTTAATGCATGATCATGGGTTCAAGAAAATATTAAAGGTAAGTGCTTATCAAAGAGAGCAATGTCTTGCCTATTCTTTTTTTTTTTTTTTTTACCAAATTGCCTATTCTTTTTAGTGATGGTGATCAATCTAGTACAAGTTAATTAATATGCACCTTTTTCATTGAATTTTCAAACATTGCATTGTACAATATAGTTTGATTTATGCGCAAAGACAACTTTTTATATGACGAAATATCATATCTTACCTATCTCAGAATTCGAAACTGATATTTGGAAATGAAGTCTTATCCAAATTAGTGTTATGACCCCCACCCATTAAATTAAAGGAAATTAGCCCATTCCATGAAATCAAGTAGGTGAGTCTCCATTTTGATATGACTTGTGAGTGGTGGAAAATCTTGGGGAAAAAATTTTTGATCCCCAGCTTCAGCAAATGCTGAAATCATGAAAAACGCATCAATTAGTTTTATGTTTACGTGGATTCTGAACGGTTTGTGTAAGAAATGCGTGCTTTAAAATAATACTTAGCAAGCAACATAATCATTTTTGGTTCATAATACAATTAAGCTCTACCTAACTTATTTTGATTATAATTTAAAAAACTGTTATGATGATAATGATAATATAATAGTTTTAATCTCATTTTTCCTCGTTGTCCAAAAAAAATCTCATTTTTCCTTTTCAAACTCTCTTTTCTTTTTATTTTAACTATTTTTCACAAAGGCACAAGTAGGGGACCTTTTGGAATTATTAAAATTATTAAAAGGAGTTATCAGCTTTTTTGATGTCATAAAAGCAAGAAATATGTCCAAAATTACAAACACCATATTTAGTTAAAAACAAAAATACAATTTAAATCATATAAGATTTTTCCAAACTTCACTATAAAATGGAGGAGGAAACCGGCAAAAAGTTTTTGCTCATTATGATAAAATTTCTTCATGTTCTTATTCAACATTGAGAGTAGCTATAGCAATTTCTAAAATCTACTATAAGCTTGGGTATATATATAATAAAATCAATTTCTAATTTTTAGAGGAAATTCTTAGGGTAAAATGACATTTTTAAAGCACCTCTATATATATATGGAAAACACATTCAAGCTAGTAAAGTTACCTCAAAACTCAGAGCCTTTTCATTTCATTTGCCTATAAATGAAGATTGAAAGTTTGAAATGTTCCAATTTTACAGTAATTTCCCTCTTCTTTGTATCATATGATTGAATATTGATCAAAAGCCACATTGATAAAAGTGACATATATTATACATACCACATAGTAGAAAGTTCGAATATTTAAGGTGACAGCTATGAATAAGAGTACGAATCCATGAAATTTCCACATCCAACACAACAGTAATTGCTGCAACAAATAACTAAAAGAAACCCATGTGAATGATAGTTATGAACCCCCAAAAAGAAAAAAAAAATAAAAACTTTTGCAAACATTACTTAATTTTACCATGAAATTTCCCCCATTTACATTAGTAAATAGTAATAACTATCCATAAGAAAAAGCTCCTTCGGTATATATTTACTCTATGCATAAAACACGGAATCAATACCTTACTTAGGAGATATTGAATTCCTTCTACTCAACCCAATAAGGGGTGATATCTAGATTTTTATATATATAATATATCTAAAAAATCACTTTAAATCATCTACATATTTTCATATGATTCACCTGATTTAAAAACTTTATTTAGCTTCTTTTTCACTAGGATCCTGGCCCGGGGCCTGAAATGAGACCACTCAACAGAAACTTTATATGCAAAAATTTGCTTTCTTTGATGATTGCAGTGTAGTGAAGGAAATTCTTGCATTATTGGATTTGGGTATAAGATTTGGGGGAGACTAAAAGGGTATACCCTCATAATTATTATAGAGTTAGGACGATATCTTAGGGCTTTGGAAGGAAACTTGTACTATAATTTCAACTTCTATTTCTTCGTCGTTTTTTGTTTGATTGTTCCCTTAATACTTTGAGTTGAAACACAGTGTAGACAAAAAGGAAGGGATCACACTATAAATAATGAGTGATGGACCATGGTCCTTAACCCTAAAAGAATGATGATGCTATTATTTTTCCACTCAAATATTTGTACGTTTGTTGCTTCTTTTTCATCCTTTCATGAAATGATTTTAAGACTCCTATTACATCTATATGCATTCTTTACCTTCTTCATTTTTACACTTTTAAGTGTTGTTCCTTTGAACTTTTGCTTGCACATTCTTGTTTGTGAAAGTTCGAATATGAATGTCTAAAGATTACAACAATCTACTGATAGATGAATTCCTCTCTTTTTTTCATATTTAAGAAATGTTTTTTGTGTCAATTTTAGGAATATATGCATATATATAGTACTCATTAGCAATCTCACTTTGCTGCTTATATATGTTCTTTTTTCCCTTTTAATGTTTTAAAAGGAAAACGACTGTTCTTCTTTATTTTGTTTTTTTTTTTTGGTAGAAAAGAACGTTCTTATTTTGTGAACATTTAGCTTCCTTTTTCTCTATATTTTCTAAAATTATATGTTACATGTGGTTTATTTTTAGTTTTCTTTTTTGTATTTATAAAGTTTTTTAAAAAAAAATTGAATTTTGCTAATAATTTTTGGAATGCATAAAAGCAAACTTTTACCATTTCATGACTAAAACTCTTGCACAACTTTCATCAATCACATTCTCAAATATTCCGTATGATTCGAGATAGATTATCACACAAAAATAGTAAAGTACTAGTAAGTAGACCTATAGGGCCAAAGAAACAAATAATTAAGAAATAAAATGTTGCTATTATTATATATTTATTTATATTAATATATAATAAAGAATCCAAATCCAATTGTACATGTGTATTTATAAAACTAGGCTGCTTTCTGCAATATGCTTATACCCATAGACAAATTATCACGGGTAGGATTAATTTTAGTTTGTCCTTTCCATAAATGCCAAAACTGTCTCTTACCCAAAAAATAATAATAATAAATTTTAAATGTCAAAATAGATAAAAAGTATTAGAAAAATAACCACCACTACTTTTTTTTTTTTTTTGCCAAGAATAACCACTACTACTTAGTCATTGGCAAATAGCAATAGCATATAAATCAATTGAAAATTTATTATTATTTAGTTAATTAAATATATATATATTATATATTTAATAAAAATTGAAGGCCAAATCTTCAACTATTATAACTTAGATATATAGAGGCAAATGCTGTCTTTTCCATTGGAGGCACCGTCACTCTTTCTGCAGCGATATATCTTGCATATATAGTATATATGTTGATCATTGGAATCTTAAAAAACATTAATATTCAATGATAGTTTCTACTTTCTAAAGCATATTGTAAACTTTATAATATGATGTGATTATTTAATCACCCTTTTCTTAGTGTAAATTACACCTTAATTTTAAACTTAATATATACTAGGAGCATTTACCTTTTTTTATTCAAACAGTCGAGGGGTTCAATTTGTTTCTACACAAAGATGAAGGATACGAATCGAAGAAAATGATTGCGTCTCATTCAGAAGAATTATAAGAGTTTGAATTCTTATCTTGTCTTCTCGACCCTCTATCGATAATTAAATATATAATATATATAAAAAAGTAAATGGTTGTTGATCATTCAAGTTCATTATTGGAAGACTTTCGTTATTAAGTGATAAATTTGAATATAATATACTGAACACACATATCACTAGCAATTAGGAAAGCAACATTAAATATCACTTAACATGTACATTATAGAGATAACATTGATGGTATAGACACAGCTTTAATAATGATGTTGTGCTATGTAGTATCTACCCAATTTTGTTGCCTAAGTAGTGGGGCTAGCTACGTACGAAGAAGTTCTAATCTTGCTTTACTGATTGTTTGTTGCTTTATTTTTCCTTCAACATATTGATTAAGATATTATCTAAGAATTTTGTTAACGAGTATATTGGATTGAAGAAATATTTTGATAGAGCTAATTACTAATAATAATATTACTATATTAGCAAACAAAAAGATGAAAGGATATTGTCCGTGACAATTCATGTATGAGGTTAAATGTTTAATTTTAGATTAAATATTTATAAAATTATTTGATTTGGCGTATAACATTTTAATTTAGTCAATTAAGAGTCAAATATTGTAAAATCAGTTCAATTAAGAGTCTAATAATAGCTCAAACGTGTATGATACAATTGTCATCAAGTCTAAATGCATGCTAACATGATAATGTCCGTTAAGTTTTTTTTTTCTTCTATTTTTAAAAGAGGAAAAATGGAAAAATGAGACGATAAGGTCATTCCTTCATTTTTTTTAAGTCACGTTTCACTCACGTAAAACTTCACGTGCACGTAACGTCAAGATAACACAGAAAGCCATTTAATTGAATCAATTTTATGAGTTTCGACCCAATTAACCAAATTAGAAGGTTGAAAGTCAAACCAAATCATTTTGCAAATGTTTAACGCTCAATTGAGCAGTTAGCACTCCATATATAAAATGTCTCCTAACTTATTGATACTTACACCCAATATAAAATTTTAAATAAGTATCTCTCTTCAACAAATGTAAAGTAATAAAAATACTTGTATCAATTCTCTCCTCTTATTCTGTTGATTTGCACTTGAACCTCAAGAAACAAGGGTTTGAAAGCTGGTAAAATCATCTTGCAAAAATTGAAAAATATTTTGTACGTGTGGCGTTTATAGCAAAAGCAGCTCCTACATTATCTCATTGTCAATAATAAAAAACCTTTATTTTAGTAATTCCAAAAGGAAAAAAGAAACTATTTATCAAATAAGAAGAGGCCTAACATGGGAAAGCTTTAAGGCACATAATGTTAGGAGTAAAGTGAAAATGTATTTTAAATTCAAGTCGGTATCAAAGAATATTGATAACACTCTAAATCCTTTGGGCTCCTACTCCAAGATTCTTCAGCATTCACACTTTGCTTAATGGTCACAAGTACTAATATCCTTTTTATCTAAGAGTGTCAGACAGTTGTTTAGGCTTCCTTTGTGTTGCTTTGTTATGATCTGTATGTTGTATTTTGATTGTACTAACCTCTTTTTTGCTTAATAATATTAATTGTTCAATATAAAAAAAATAAAATGGCTGCTGAATAATTAATAATATATATAAAGACTTTTTTGTTTATAGAATAAATATGAGTTGCCAAATTGATTCTAGTAATAATGTAATTAAAAAATGAGATGATGTTAAGACTTTATTATTTTATATATCACTACTATTTCTTTTTGGGAGAAATGGTAGACTTCGTGTATGGAATGTTCTTAATTTAAAACTTAAATTTTTGAAGGAATGAAGAAAGAAATTGTGGTTCTCAACGTGATATTGACCTTCTTTTTTCCCCAATTTTGTGATAAATGACCTGCACTACTCTCTTGGCCGGCGAAGCATATATTTCATTTTCCTCATTTGTATTTTAGGAAATTTTTAATTTTTCATTTCCTTTTCTCAAACACAAAAAATATGGGTTTGCATAAAACATCCAAAACTATTCATATTTTGACACATTTTTTTCTCTATGGTTGAACATATTTGGACACATTATTATGCATAAGGATTAGGCACTTGAGGCCCAAATTTTCTTGCCAAACATTGATAGAATATGAAGAATCTATCATATCTCCAATAATCAAGACATCAACAAGATACATGCATACATTATGAACTACCTCCATTCCAATTTATCTGCCGCTTTAGAATTAAGTAATAAGCAATTTTATTTCTTAAAAATTAAGTAATTTTATTTCTTTAGAATTAAGTAATTTTATCGGTCTAAATCGTTTATAATACATAACCATGTTCAAGTTTTATTTTACTAATAACTCATAATTTCATTCTCGATTTATGATATACATAATTCTTCCATTTATTGCATGACATAATTTCTTCTCCTTCTTTTAATCAGAATTAAAAAGTGACATCTTTTTTGACCCACGCATCAATTTTAAATTATATTTCGTGGATTTTATATGTAAAACCATTAGGAATATTCACATATATTCTTCTATACTTACTACCTTAATACAATTATATGTGATAATTCTCTTAATTTCTCTTTCAAGTTATTGGTGGATTTTGTCCCATTAAACTCCTATCAACCTCTTGCTTTCTTTGTGCCAAAAAAAAAAACACTCCTATCAACCTCGGCGGCTAAGTTTTCTTTTTATAATGAATCCGAAGTTTGAATTATTAGAGAATGCATTTGATCGTATTTATATGATTTATTTATGGGTTTTCAATTAGTGTTTCATAAGAATAAAACACAATATTGAAAAGAATAATTCTTTATTTCTTTAGCTGGGTCCGCTAGCTTATGATTTTTATGATTTATTTATGATTTTTTCCGCTAGCTTATGATAGTTCATTTTTTAGTGATTGATGTTAACCAAAATTAGACAATTAAAAATTAACCAATTTTATCCTTAGAAAATTAATCAATTTTTAAGGCAATTATTATGCTACAAATAATTATACCAATGCTAGATTGGATCGAGTGGTGAGTGACTCGTGATTAGGTCTCAGGTTTAAGACATTATGTACGCAGTCGTCGCTTGGTATATTCACCTAACAAAACTAGTAGGTGTGCAACGTGGGTTAAATCCAAATTAGTCCGAGCACGAGGTGGGAGAAAAAAAAAATTATGCTACTATTAATTGACTACATTTTTCTCTATTACTTTGGACTTAATAATAATACCTTGATTTGTATTTCTTGGCGACAGACTAGAGGGTAAGTTTTTTTTTTTTAATTAATGATCCTTAGCTTTATATATAGTTTATTTCCACTTTAGTCTCTATCCTTCTAATCGTTTCATGTGGATTATACTTAACCTTTTAAATAGTTCAATTTAGATTCTTTTGTTAAATTATTCCTTAAATAATTGAAAAAAAAATTATCCATATGTAATGTGCTCATAGATATGTTATATGTAATTGTATCAAAATAATTTGACAAATGGACCAAAATAATATTTTTTAAAAAATTGTGACTTAATTGAACCAATTAATAGATTAATAACTAAAGTGAAATCTGTAAGGATTTAGTGATTTACCCGTTGCGCTTGCGTATATACTAACGTTTACGAAAATGTTCAATTTAGAGTCAATCATTAAAAAAAAACTCAAATCAGAGTCCAAAGTTGCAAAATTTGCTCAATTAAGTGTCTCTCATCAACAAATGTAAAAAAAAAAAGTCTCTCATCAGCATTAAGCCTTGACATAAGTTTCAAGCATATGAAACGACAGGCCCTTAATTGAGCCAATTTTGCAACGTTAGATAACTTTTTTTTAATGATAAGTCCTAAAATTGAGCATTTTTTTCACAAACATTGGGCCCATGAATAAACGATTAGCTCAAATAAATGTTGAGTAAACAAAAACAAAAAATTTTCTTGAATATTTACATTCCAACATGCAACAGCATGCTTATTAATTAAGTATTATTATACTAAAGAAATTGAATTGAACAACTAAATAGTATTTAAGTCACATACTCCAGCAATGATATTTAGCTCTCTCAAAATTAATTAATAAAATAAAAAGGATATTTTTCAAAAAAGAAAATTAGGGGGCTTTTGAGATGGAGTGGGAGTGCATAACAAATTTACATTGTATATACTTTATTACAATGTAAAAACAAGAAGGAGAAGGAGATATTATCAAGAAAAAATTGAAATTGGTCTATCTTTTAGAACCTAATTAGACTTGTATTAAATGGTTCATTCATATCTTTTTGAGGTTCAAGTGTTTGCTCTTACATTCCCCCTCCCAGATGTAAAAGAATGAAAAAAAAATTGTAACTTACATTGAGTGTAAGTGATGATTTCCTCATTTATCCATCTTACATTTTAGTTTTTTATTATGCATTGAAGCCAAAAGAAAGTTGCTTTGGTTATAGAGATTTGGGCGAATCGGCATTTTAGATAGAAGAAAATAGAAGAAAATATAAATCAATCACTTGAGTTAAATGTTTGAAAAAAAAAATATATTGAACAATAGTGAGATCTATTTGAAAATTCAGTAGAATTTTCACTATCAAATTCAACCCTGACAATCTTTAATTAATAATAATGGGGCAAATCAAAAGAATTTAAATGAAAAAAAGAATTTAAATGAAATGTATCCAAAAAAAAATTTAAATGAAAGGCAAAAAATGGTTACCAAAATATATGGGCGGCATTTAATGGGATTTCCCTTCATTGTGATGAAAATTTATTACTAGTAGTATTAGACCTCTTCTCTTCTTCATTTGTTTGTCAACAACAAAAGTCAAATTAGGTTTTTACCCTCAAAAAAAACAACAAAAGTCAAAAGTTAATGTTAAAAGGAAATTCAAGAAGTAAAAAAGGTCTTATCTAAATCTGATTACTGGTAATAATAATAATAAAATTACTTAGAAATTAAAAGAGGATAAGAGTTTTTAACCTTCACGGCCTCCAACTCCTTAACAGTAAGAAAATCCAACACTAACACATTAACGCCTTGATTACAGGCTTTTACTTTTCCCACCTCACTTCCCTTCGGTTTTCTTTTGTTTTGTTTTTTTTTCTTCTCTTCTTTCTACTACTATTAAATCACAACTTCCGAACTCAAAGCCTCACCTTCTCTTTCTCTCTCTCTCAAGTTCAACACTTTGGCTTCTTTCTGAGCAGTTCACCGGCGACAACCTCGCCGGGATCTGGTCGGGATATATCACCGGAATAACAGTAACCCAATTTGAGCTTTTGTGTTTTTAGCATTCTCTTATAAGCCAAAGACAATTTTTTGGTCGTTTTAAAAACAGTTCTTTTGATGGAGATTTAGTTGAAACTGAATCATATCAATTCTGGGCTTTGCTTCTTTTTTATAATGTATGTGAAGTGTTTATAAGGTTTCATCCAAAAACAGAGGTTTTTTTAATCTGGGGTTGTTTTGGTTTTTGGTTTTTGGTTTTGGTAAGCTTGGTGGAGCTGTTGTTCTGTCTAGGTGACAAAAAGTTTAGGTGTTTCTACGAAGCTGAGGCTCTGTTTTTATTTTAATGCAAAAAGTTTAGGAAATCAAGGGAAGTTTAGAGTTTCAAGGAGCTGGTGATTTAGTTAATTAAAGCTTTTCAGGAATCACCTTATCTTGTGTGGGAAAAATAACTTTTTTTCCCTTGCTTGTTTGGTGCTGATACAATAACCCAAGTTTCAAACTTTTTCCATTATATTAAACAAAAAGCTTGAACCTTTGGATCAAGTGGGGAAATTTAACTGGAATTGCTGTTCTTGTTTGAGATTGAGGTGAAAGGGAAAGGGAAAGGGAATGGTAAAATTACAATGTGTAGAGTAGAAGAAACAAGTAGAAAGTGTGATCACAGGAAACAGTGGGAAATCAAAATGAAGATTTTTGGAGAAGGGAAAGTGGAGAAATTGAAGAATACAATGGTTTCAAGGTCAAGAATGAAGCTATGGATGATAAGAGCAATGACTACAATACTTTTATGGACATGTTTTGCTCAGTTGATGACAATAGGGGAGATGTTTGGTCCAAGACTATTGAAAGGTTGGCCTTCTTGTTTCAGTCATTCTGAGTTGCCTTTGGTTGCAGAACTGTCTTCAATTCCACCAAAAGTCATTCTTCCTCCAAAAAGTAAGAGCTGATCTTCTTCTCTTTCATTGTTGATTTCTATTTTTTCCCAAGGCATCAAATTAAATAAAGAAACCCCATTTCATAAGATTTTAATTTGCAATTTCTCAGATATGGTATTATTAATTTCAATAATTAATTCTCATTTGTCCCTTATTTGGTTTTTCTGTATAAGATTCCCTTTCTCTTGAACAGGCAATTTTTCTGTCAAAAGATGCCTTCAAAACAAAAGTCCTTAAAACTTTGCTTTTTTATCATCTTCTTTTCTCCTTTTCCTATCTTAATCTACCTTTCATTTGCTTGAAACTTTTTAGAATTATGGGACTTTCTGTCTTTTCTTTTAATGAAAAGCAGAGAATCCCAGATTAAGTTGTCTATGATTACTGTTTCTGATTTTTTTTCCCTCTCTTTGCTTGCTCTTTTTTTTCAGGAATATATAAGAATAACGGTTATCTAATGGTTTCCTGCAATGGAGGACTTAACCAAATGCGAGCGGCGGTGAGTAGATAGCTGCTTTCATATTCTCTGCATCAATTCATGGCTTTTCTGTTTTTTTCTGTCTTACTCTTTGTTTCTGTTTTACTCTTGACTTTCCTGTTCAGTTGCTTACTTTCCTTAATCATCTTTGGCTTCTTTTTACAGATATGTGACATGGTTGCCATTGCCAGATACTTAAATGTCACTCTCATCGTCCCAGAATTAGATAAAACATCATTCTGGAATGATCCTAGGTACATATTTTTGTTCTTATTATCTGATGATTATAGCTATTAAAATTCTCCCCTGCTATTCAAATCCTCTAATTAGATTGTTCATAACCAGTGAGTTTCAGGACATTTTTGATGTTGATCACTTCATTACTTCCTTGAGAGATGAGGTCCGGATATTGAAGGAACTACCGCCTCGAGTTCAGCAAAGAGTTGATCAAGGGATGTTTCTCTCCATGCAACCTATTAGTTGGTCTGATATTTCTTATTATGCTAATCAGGTTAGTTCCCTAGAGATTAAAGCCGGAATAAGACTTTTTGTTTGCAGTTTCTTTTTCTTGTTTGTTCTTGTGTTCAATTAATTTCCGGTGTATTTGTTGGCAGATTCTTCCTCTAGTGCAAAAGCACAAAGTTGTAGAGTTGAATAAAACTGATGCTAGGCTTGCTAATAATGGACTACCTCTTGAGATTCAGAAGTTGCGCTGCCGTGTTAATTTCAATGCGCTGAAATTTACTTCCCAAATAGAGGAATTGGGTAGAAGGGTAGTCAAGATTTTAAGGGAAAAAGGCCCTTTTCTTGTCCTTCATCTTAGATATGAAATGGACATGTTGGCGTTTTCTGGCTGCACTCATGGTTGCAACAGTGACGAGGAGGAAGAACTTACTAGAATGAGGTAAGCCTTGTTTGTTGCTTCAACAAGTAAAAAAATTTGGGAAAAACTAAATTTCATCATATGTTTTTACCAATTATGGAAACTCAAATACTGCAGGTATGCTTATCCCTGGTGGAAGGAAAAAGTGATAAATTCAGAAATGAAAAGGAGAGAAGGTTTATGTCCTTTGACACCTGAGGAAACTGCTCTAGTGTTAAAAGCACTTGGAATTGATCGGAATGTTCAAATTTACATCGCTGCTGGTGAAATTTATGGTGGCGAGAGAAGGATGGCTGCTTTGGCTGAATACTTTCCTAATGTGGTCAGTAATTAAAAACTTAGAACCAACCTTTTGACATCTCTATATGACTATATATGTGTTCTAACACTTTGCTTTACTTTAAAAGCAGGTCAGGAAGGAGACTCTGCTAGAATCATCAGATTTGAAATTCTTTCAAAATCACTCATCCCAAATGGCAGCTTTGGATTATCTAGTCTCCTTAGAGAGTGACATATTTGTTCCTACATATGATGGAAATATGGCCAAAGTTGTTGAAGGTCACCGGAGGTAATATATTTATCGCGCATTAGATTTTCTGCTAGCACATAATTTAGCAATTAGCATGTTCAAATCCACCATAATTGATCTGATTTACATTGGTCATGTCTTTTTAACGCGTGCAGATTCTTGGGGTTCAAGAAAACTATCTTACTAGACAGAAAGCTTCTGGTAAACTTAATTGATCAATATGAGAATCGATCATTAAGTTGGGATGAGTTCTCTGCAACTGTGAAGGAAGTTCATGCTGATAGAATGGGAAGCCCTACGAAACGAATTGTCATACCAGATAGACCGAAAGAAGAAGATTATTTTTACTCTAATCCACATGAATGTCTACAACTCTTAGATGAACCTTTGAGACATGATCCGAATCATGCCGTTTCATTATAATAGCCAAATACACTTTGTACTTATACACATATTTTACCAGAAATCAGCCTACTTGTGCTTACATAATCCAGGTTTTGGGGACTGATTCAGGCCTTTTAGCCTTGATATATCTTCATAACCACCTCAAGAATATTTATAAATACTCACATTCTTGAACAATACATGCATGTATAGAGTGAAAACAAGAAAAAAAAAATACCCAACTGCAATTTCCATGTTTAAGATCATTTTCCAGTGTAAGTATCTAATTTGAAGCGGGAAATTCAAATGTTTTCATCATTAATTAACTTGCCAATTATGTATGATATTTTTTATTAGTAAAGACTTTGTAGACCACCTGAAATGATGGACATTAATGTCTAACAAAATGCACACCAAATTCCATGTGCTTCATTGAATAAACAAAAGGGATTTGCCCATTTTATTAAACTTTCCTTGTTTGCAAAGAAACAGCATTCGTGGCATCTATGAAGGCGTGATGGGTCTTCCTTGGGGGAACCAAAAACAAAAGAAAAATGAGTAAACAAACACACTTCTTCTCCATTTGTTTCTAACAGCTTTCAATCTATACCCAAAAAAAAAAAAAGTTCCCATGATTTCATTGCCATTTCAAGGTTGTTAGTTGTTCAAATCATGTCTTTCCCATTATTAGTTAGTTGTCAATATCTGATTATATGCATTCTATTCTCTTCAATATAGTAATATACATGTACTAACCCCAATTTAGAAAAGATCAAAGTTTAAATTTGACCCCCCCAAAAAAAATACCAAATTATTCGAAATTGATTAAGTGTAACCAATGCCATTTCAAGAGTTGTTAGGAGTCAAAACCATGGCATTCCCTCAATTAATTTTTTTGGTAAATAATTGAATGCTTATTTTTATGAAGTATATGATAATATCTGATTATTTATGAATATAAAATTTCTAAGAATACAAGTGATAATTTGAATATTATGAAAATAAGCACATGCCACACTCAGCATTAACTTCTTATAGGGGTCAACTCAAACTCATGTCTCTCCCTCCTGAGTTGCCAAAACACAATTATATAGTATATGGATTAACTTAATTCCTATATAAACACATTGTTCTGACTCATAATTTAAATAAAATAAAAAATATGCTCCATAATTCTAAAATGATTGCCCATTATGCACTCCTACACCAAGAAATTCCATTTATAATTTTTTAATCAAAGTTCAAATTATCATTCAAATTCCCTAGAAGCCAACCTTAACACAATAAACTTTTAATTAGTTGGTTGTGAGAGAGAGAGAGAGAGAAGCAAATAAGAAAATGGGTGAATTGAGGAAGTGAGTGATCCAAGAGAGAAGTTGAAGCTGATCCAAGAAAAAAAAATGGCAAATGTGGGGTGATCCAAGAAATCACCCACAAATCCCACTAAGGAGCTAGCAAATTTTTGGTCATAGATGGATAGCTTGCTAATGCTAATAATAATAAGCCCTCTTAAATTGCACCACTTATTAAAGATGTGCGGCAGTTTTGCCCCCTCAAAGTTGCTTTCTCACCGCACATAAAACCACCCTTTTGCTCAAAAAGTGGCCTAATTTATAAAAAGTTTCAAAGTTTTCATGAACATCCACCAACCCAAAAAAAAGGTTGTCTAAATGCTTTTCTCTTGCGTATTACATAGTTCCCATCTTGGGTTTTAAGCCTGTCAAGTGTGAATATTCATTCTTTTCCGAGGTTAAATGACGTAAAAGATAAGATCATTAGATCAAGATGATAGCATCATACGTTAAAAAGTACTCATTTTTTATATATAGGAGCACAAAGTTACTTTCAACGAATCACATAACTTGTTTAATGTATAAAAATTTTGTTTGTCTGCGCCTTGTATATTATATATATATATAAATAATAAGAAAAGATCTCAAACCTTTTAAATAGAGTTTCAAGTCTTATTTTTCTATTGCTTGCTCAAAGAAACCTTGAAAGAAATTGTACTTTAACAATTGGTCAAGGATGTCTTGCCAAAAAAAAAAAGAAAAACAAGTGGTCAAGGATAAGCAATTTGGGAAAAATTTAAATAAGCGAGAGCAACATGTAAAAAGTTCAGTATTTAGGGATCAGCAACGAGATCCTCATGCGGGAGTTTATACTTCTACTTTCCTATTTTTTGGTATAAGACCCCTCTCAGATATCCGATAATCACATTAGACCCCGACTAATTCAAATCAAACTCTAAACACACATTTCCTTCATTCACATAACTTGAATCCGAGACTTAGGACATCAAGTTTTATTCCATTCAAACCAACAATCGTATACATATAAACGATTTTATAGCAAAAACATTCTTAAAAAAATTATACGACCAAAGTTGCATCTCTTCATCCTTTTTTGGCCAAATGCATCTCTTAAGCTTAAAGAGGTAATTTTGCTCGACAAAATGAGCCATATTGATTATGCTTTTACAGCCCACCAGTTTAGAATCCAAATCCTGGAAATCTTTTTTTTTTTCCAGCTCATCCGATCAATACTTATCTATATCAAAACTATAACAGCAGAGTTTTTCAATGACATTATTCCCACATATACAATCCAAAATACTAAATCGTGATTCATGCTATCACAAAATGGAAATCATTACGTCTACCGCGAAAAACTCCCAAGGGAACACTTGGTAATGAGAACAAAAAGGTTGTTTCAAATACGTGCACCGGACAAGACAATGTTGCCAAAAGCTTTCACATGGGAAATGGAATATGATATGATTAAAAAATAGTAGCAATATTAAAGCAGCTTCTCATATATGCATGGAAGCCTCTGTCTCAATTCTTAAACAGGTACAAATTAAAGAATATATGACAATTCCCCCCTGGGAGAATCGATGCGACCTCGGAAGGAAGCATAAACATTTACATTTGGCCTAAAGACCTAGTAATCTTTGGACCATGGCATGGCAAAAATGAGTACCCAGATGAGAAAAGGAACTCAATGAAGAAACAAAATGGGAAAAAGAAAATGATGAGAATCATACACTAGCTTTTTCCTGTCCTGCGCCTCTTGTAAGCCTGATCGGACTCCTCTGTATAGCTATGAACCCCAGTTTGTGCCATAACTTGATTGCTTGTATATTGAATTTCTTTCTCCTAGATGAGAAGGTTAAAAAGAAAAGAAATGTAAGAGGAGCAAGTAGTAACACATCTAACTCTAGCTTCCAAACTTTGCTAAAACAGGATAGGAATAAATGAAAAGAGGAACAAGAAAACTTATTGTTGCTTCAGAATCGTTAAGGATTATAACTAAAACCTTGGAAGAGGATGCCATAGAATTCAATCCACTAGCTACTCGTTTACCAACATCAATTTGCACAGAGATGTTTGCCTGTGATATATCCACACCAGAAGATTGCAGTGCTTGGGTCAATGTATTCAATACCCTGTTTGACACAAAACACAATCTCTTTAACAGCATGTTGACTAAGAAGCAATTGAAAAGAGCAATGAGAAACTGTCTGGAAATCCATGGAAGAATAGACATTCTCCAAAAGCT
Source organism: Corchorus capsularis (assembly GCA_001974805.1). Classification (NCBI taxonomy): domain Eukaryota; kingdom Viridiplantae; phylum Streptophyta; class Magnoliopsida; order Malvales; family Malvaceae; genus Corchorus; species Corchorus capsularis. Next base: position 17,370 of record AWWV01015486.1, on the reverse strand, counting down.
TGGAAGAACATTCTCCACTTCATGTACATAAAATTATCTGGACAGTGAATGTCATTTAAGCCGTGATTATACAGAACAACATCATTGAACCCAAAATCTAAAAAATCGTGTCAGAAGACACTATTTTGTATATCATGTCAGGTCAAAAACCAAATAATTACAAGGCAAAATTTTAATAACTATTTCATAAAACAATAGAGCAAAGATTTGTCATTGGAAAATTAACTGATTTTGACCATATATGGGCAACAGGTAGACCTTTCAAACACAGGCCCGTCATCTTAAAACATAAGCATCAAAGATCAATGCTATAAACATGAACAGAGGCAATTCAAGGAAACCATGCATCCAATATGATTCATTTTCCTGCATATTCATCAAAACTTTCAAAGTATAATTACTGGATTAATATCAATTTTCAATTAGAGCTGAGAATCTCAACTGCCACTATTTCCACGTCTGACATAATAGATCAAAAAAAGTTCTAATAGCAAGAAAATTAATATAAATTGTTGCCTATGAGAACTTATGACAATTAAACAACAAAATCGTAAGAAATACAATGCAGAGGCAATTTAACATGAACAGAAGCAATTAAAGAAACCCTGCATCTAATATGATTCACTTTCTGGCATATTCATCAACATTTGAAAAGTATAATTACTGGATGGATATCGATTTTCAATTAGAGGTGGGAATCAACCGCCACTGTTTCCACGTGTGACATAATAGGGCAAACAAAGTTCTAACAGCAAGAAAATTAACATAAATTGTTACCTATGAAAAATTATGATAATTAAACAACAAAGTTGTAAGAAATACATCGTGGGTGCTCACCCTTGAGAGTAGGCACTTGACAAGCCTGTATCACCTCTGATGGTCAAGTCCTCCAGTTCATTTGCTGAATTGTTGGGGACAGCAGCATCGATTAGACACTCTCTACTTTGCCACTGAAATTGGGGTCGATACACTGCATTCTCAGACTCAGAAGCAGACTCATGAAATGATTGTGTAGGAATGCCGCCTCTTCCATGAGTAGCAAATGTGTTAGATTGCGACTGCACGTTAACCATAGAAGTAGCTGACCCAGGGGGATGATCCAGTGCTTTAAAAACTGCAGCATTACCCAAGTCAGACTCAATTGAGTTCTGCGTATTTGCAAGCATTGATGGAATGGCAACATTATTCTCACAACTAGTTCCATTCTTCATTACTTGACAATGGTCAATAAAACTTTCTGCAAGCCCTTGATGATTTCTCTGTTCATAGACAAAAAGTAAAATACTAAGCTTCCTCTTCAATTATGGAAAACAGTTTGATAAAAAAAAAAAAGATTATTAACATTTTTCACAAGGTTCCAGTTGAACCTCATGAACAAGACAAGTTCCACCATATTGCTCTATATTTTCCAATGGCCACAAGCATAGGGTACATTCATATATTGGAGAAAGCTTGGCAACAGTTAGTCTCAGACAAAATGTTCAAAAGTATGCACTGGATCTTCAACACCCATGCACTTAGCATTATAAATCTCCAATAATGCAGAATTACAAATATTAACAAATACGGTAAATATATAAAATATGCATGCAAAAATAACCACGTCAGCATGCATGTAAAGAGGCTCAAAAATCAAGCATAGAAGGATATACCCATGGAACAAGTTTTGTTGGCTCCTGGTTCCACCCTTGGTATGATCCCTCATACATATTCAACTTTTCCTGTAAAAACTGAATGTACTCTATTACCTACACACATAAGTAGATAATCAAAATCAGTTCGTGAGGGATAAAAAGTAAGTATCATAATTACAGTTATGCATGTATATACACATATAATGCATACATATGGTACAGAAAAGAACATCATTGGGTGGTGACCTCTAATAGAAAAGAAGCCTTGTCTCTCTTTTGATCATTTTGAGGTATAAGATCTCTCAAAGTCTGAAACCTGCCACATAAAAAAAGTAATTAACTTCAAAAGTGGGAGCAATCTAGCTTATAGTAGTAACAAGGAAGATGAATACCAATAAACAGCAGAAGCTTTTCTTAACAACATAAGCTGCTCAAGCCATCCAAAAACCAACCAGAATTACTTAAGAAATCATCAATCATAACTCAAAAAAATCAAAACATAAATGGTCCTGAGTCAGAGAGCTCAAACTGCTATCCTAATTCTGAACCCAACATTCTTTACGCCAACAAAGCATATGTTGCAAAAAGTTGAACCAAACCTAAATGCTTTGCTTAAACCCAAAAGTTGAATTTACTCGAAAACTAAATTTGCAAACTTGATAAAAATAAACTCTAGAATGAGTGCAAAAGCAATAGTGGAAACAAGAAAAACCTTATCCAGCCGGCTGATCAACTGTAGATACATTTACTCAATACTTCTCCAATCGAATTCCATTTTGGAAGGCACTTTCTTTACTTTGTTAAATTTGCATGTTAAACTATTAAATTTCCACAGCTTGGCCCCATCCATATGTTCAAGCTCTTTTCACTTTTTCAACTTATAGAAACCATTTTTCCTATCATTTAGCAGTTTGTATTCTTCCTATCAAAATAAGTTACTAATAATAAATTGAAAAAACAATCAAAACCCTACTTCCATTCCAATCCTATGGTATAGAATCCAAAGATACCCTTCTATTTTCTACTATAGCATGAAAAGCTTTAAGACAACAAAATAGTAATGAAAACAGAAGGCCTCAGCTATTGCAACAATCTACAAGGCCACCAAGTCAAAACAGAAATCAGATGGCTAATATAAGCTGATGTTCAAACAAGTTTCGAAAACTATGTTCTATATAAAAATGCTTCAGCTATATTAAATGAATTCAAGCTAATAATCGGCATGATATAATCATTAATGTGATAGAACCAACTTCAAACAAGCTTTAGCATCCATTTTCTGATAATACAGAGCTACCCCTAAAAAATGGTCCATTGACAATATAAACAACAAAAAAGTTTCGTATTTTTAAGCAATCCAACCTAAAACCAATGGCAATCAAAGCAACCAAACTTGATGGAAAGCCAGACTGCCAGAGCACCTCTAAATAGAACATGGAAAATTAAGTAAATGACCATTTTTTCTTCATTTCCTATTGCCAATTTAAATACTTTAAAACATTTCATTTCTCCTCATTAAGAACTAATTCATCCGAACTCTTTCTATTTATTGCATTCAACATAAACTTATATACAAAGTTCAACCATTAAATGATGGAAAATAGAACAAAATTACTATTAATTTTCAGGAATGAAATTTTTTAAAGACTTTTACCTTTCATTTATCTTGCTTCTTCTACGCTGCTCAGTCTCAGAATGCTTAGACCGATTCGTATTCGTCTTTTGCTCACTTCCTTTCCCATCCACTTTCACTGTTTCCCCTACTTTACCAAAAAAAAAAAAATCCTACGTCAATCAAAACAAAAATATGAAAAATAATATAACTAAAATTACTTCAATTCTTTAAACTGAAAAAGGCAAAAAAAAAAAAACCTTTGTCTTCGTAATCATCATCGTCTTCTTCCTCTTGATGAAGGTGAGACGTTGCCACAGATTTCACCATTTTTAAAAAGAAAATAAGAGAAAAGAAAATGAATCGCTTCGAGAGGACAAGAATAACCGGGTCGGCGCGGGAAATGGAGCTCCGACAGAGTTCGAATGAGTCAGTTTTGCGCAGAGAGAGAGAAGGGGAGGGGAGAAAAGAAACAGTAAGATTTTTTTTTTCCTTATTTGTCGTTTTTATTATATTTGCCCTAAGAAAGGGGAGGAAAAGGGAATATTTTAAAAATTGGGATTGATTGATTGATTTCTTTTTTTGTTTTTTAAACCTTGTTTGATTAATTTATTGAAAATGCTTATATGTTGGTAGTGGTGGCTGCTATTGTGCGCGTGTTTGGTGATGTTTAATAAGAAGCACACCACCTAAGAGAGTGGGAACGGAAAAGAATTTAAACACATTTTTTTGTACTTTTCAGCTAATTCATGCAAATATTAATTGAAATTTTTATTTCGAGTGCTGTAACGTTTTTAAAATTTAGCCGCCTTCTTCTCCTCGTTTCTTCTTCCTCCTATTTTTTTTCCATAAATGTTATTTTGCACCCTTAAATTTATATATACTGTTATTTTGCACCTAATTTTCTTATTTTGACCAAAACGCACCTTAAAATTTTATTTTTGTGCCACTTTGCACCCTCCATCACGGTAAGACAAACGAATGTCTGACATGACATGCCACGTGGACAAAAATGATACGTAACACGTGGCATTTTTTACACGTGGCATGTCATGTGTCCTTTTTGTACACATGGCATGCCATGTGACATTTTTTTGTATACGTGGCATGCCACGTCGGATGCCCGTTTGTCCTATTATGACGGAGGGTGCAAAGTGGCACAAAAATAAACTTTAGGGTACATTATGGTCAAAATAAAAAAATTATGTGCAAAGTGACAGTCCGTATAAACTTAAAGGTGTATTTATGCCATAAAACATTTTTTTTTTATGTGTCTTTCATTTACTCCTCCATAGACAAAAAAACTACTTGCATCAAAATAAATGAACTTCTCTTCTCACTGATTTTTTTTTCCTTGAACTAAACTACATACATACGATATACTTCATGCTGATTCTAGTCTAGTATGATCTTCCGGTTTGTTCGTATAGTTGAAGTTGCTTGGAAGCTGCTCTGGACTGATATAATTTGTCTTAGGAAAGAACCTCAAAGCTTATCTTCTTAGATTGGAACATCAATTATATGGGGTTAAGCCTGTCTGACAATAATCGCTCAACTTCAAGCATGCGCATAAAGTTAAATAAAAAGTTTTTTTTTTTCTGGCCACGGAATACTTAGAAGTTCTTTTTAAAGTTTAGATTTATTTTTTTCTATTTTGAAAATTTACTTCTGACTTTATTTCTTTTACCTGAAATGATTAGAGTATATATAGATTAATTCAAGAGATTTAAGTTCGATAAGTACATTCTTTTTTACTAGACCCTTTTCCTTACCTCTCTCGAATTTTTTTTTTAAAGTTACTTCCTTCAAGAGAATAAGTCAAGTATTAATAGGGAAGATGAAATTTTCAATCTTTCTTACCACACAGTTGTAGAATTTCAAAACATATATATAAAATAAAATAATTTTACATATATATAGTGCTTCTAAATTAAAAAATCAAACATTGATCACTATCAACCCCTAATGCTTATATATGGTTCACACTTCACAATTACACTTATCCGATGGCTTCTTGAACATGAAATACAAAATCTTCGCCAAATCTTTATACCCACCAAAGTGATCATCATTTTGTAGTAGATGCTTTTCATATTTCTTTTGGAATTTGGACAAAGAGACCATACCATAATCCACCAAGCCAAGAGGCCTTATATTTAGTGAAGACATATGGTTTTGATTGCTGGTTTGCCATAGGCCCCTAGGCCATAGCCATGAGCCATATTTGAGTTGTTATATATGGTAGCCAGAGAACTACCCAAAATGAACTTTATGGCTAAAATGGTTAGCTGCAGCAGCAATTGCAGCGTCTGGGCAACTTGGTTTTATGCTGTCAAAATCAAAATTGGTTGTTTTTGAGTATGCATGGCTGCATAAAGACAGCAACAACCTCAAAAATGAGGCACACGAGAAGCTCCCCTTCGTATCTTTGTTCATCATCACTCTTTAATTAGCAGAACAAAAGGAAATACTGAACGAAACTAAACAATGAAATTCAATGGGAAGAGACTATATTTAAATGATGAACTCTTTTTTGCTTTGGTTGATTGTTGCTTGGTTTGCTTCCATGTGATCAGGGTTTGGGTTATTATAAAGCTGAAATTTTCTTGGAGATCAAGCTAATTTTCTATGGTCAAACGATAATGAAATTCGATTATTGAACGCAAATTCTCGCTACTCGGCTTTTCTGACCATGGAACAAGCTGAACTTACTAAGAAGGCTCAAAGTAGATTTTTGGTTCTCAGGGTGAAGTTGCTTGGAAACTTTCTTGCTAAAAAATCCATCTGCAGGCTTAGTCCCCAAGACCAAGATTGATGAAACGTCAATTCTCTGTTAATAAGGCTGCCAATCTGCAATTTCAACATGTGCAAGTTGTGGGAACCATTTTGTTTGTAACTTACTGAGAAGGTAAGTCCAAGGAATCTTCAACATGACAGCAACTTGTGATAAACTTTGATGTCTGGTCTATAATACAGGAAAAATTTTGTGGGGACTGGGGCTATAGTAACATATTTTCCCTTAAGTAAAAATGGACCAAACATATTATAAAAAGAAAGGTTCCCTGTTAATAAGATTATCTTATTCTAATTATAGAAATTTGGATGGGAAATCATATATTTGAATAAGTTGGAAGAAATGGATAAAGCCACTATGACTATCCAACAATCAAGGAAAAGAATGATAAACAATATGGATTTAACCATGATACCTATCTTATCCTGTTCTTAATCATGTTACATAAATTACATAAATTTCAAGCATGAAAAAAATGCCTCAGAAAATTTTAGAGTTTCCTGAAATAGATGGACAAAAAAAAATTATGCTTTTCCATCGAGAACAAAGTAAGACTCATATCAAAATTGGTTGCGGCGCAGGCTGATGAAAGAAAAGGCGCTATAACGTTTCCCTGCGAGGCTTGAATTATATGATCCATTTCTGTGTGCAAAAGCTTAATATCACATCTGATGGATCTGAACCAAGTTGAGCTAAACTTACAGGCCTGAGTCAATGAGTTTGAGAACTGCTGTTAGGGACCATGCTCCTCCATCACGGAATCAGTATGCAACTCCAAATTAGTAGAAGAAACTATATCTATGTACATTTGACACTGCAATGCTGATGATGCACTTTGGGAACTTAAATGAAAGATGCAACTTCTTACTTCTCCTATAATCAATCTCCACCTTCTTCTTCTTGATCCTCAAATTGTGATTCTTCTTTAAGGTTTATGTCTTCACCTCCAACATCATGACTTCCACTATGCTGAAAAAACAATCCAGATGATGATGGATCATTTTCATCAATATCCTCCTCATTTTCCTTTTCCTTTTCCTTTGAGCTTGAACCTTTTTCACCATCCATCCAAGCAGGGCAACGATGTACGATTCCAAGAGCAGCATGAACTTGCAAGTGCGCAGAGGGGCTTGATGCATTAGATGCTGTTTCACCAGAATCAGGCCCCAAGCAAGAACACTCTGGTACCGGATGTGAAAGAAAAGATGAAGACTTTGAAGTATTTGATGCTTCAATCAGTCCATTAACTAAAGAGCTTCGCAAATGCCTACGGATGGATGTTAACCAGGTATGGTTTGCATGATATATGTGGCTACGGATTTGTTCCACAAGCCTGACAACTTCTTCCCTGTGATAAGAGAGCATAAAATCAAAATATGTTGAGTATGCCTTTCAGTTGGCAATTGACAAGACTTCCTAACTTATAGGAAAAAGAGAGACAGTTGGGAAACAATTTTTATTTTTATTTCAGAATATCCATGCATCATTTGCTACAGCACAAAGTCACAAACTATAGATCACTAAAACCATTTATGTACATCCAAGCAAACATGTCAGGTCAGGGATGTTTACCTGTCTGGCCTGTATGTTTTTGATGAAGCTGACTGATACAATCTGTGTCCCATAACTAGACTGGCAAAATTTGGATGTCCCTTACCATCACTATCAAATCCAGGGATGAAAACATCGGCTTCAACAGAAATTATGTAGTCTATTGCTTCCCATAGTAATTTATGGGCATTAGTCCTCAACTCTACAACTGTACTTTCAGGTTCATTGTCGCTCTCAGCCACCCAACCCCACCACCCTTCAATATTATAAGTCTTAGGTCTAGCAGGAGGAGGTGGAAGAGGGCGAGGGCGAGGACCAGCATTTTTCCATGAATCAAACTTCATTTCACCCTGAGCAGATGGTGGAGCCCTAGGGTAATTTTCATCAAGGTTAGTTTCCCGACCATAAATTCTACTGAGCTCCCAAACTGTGCTGAGGGAAGTCCTATCAACAACATTTTCAAACATTCCATGTAGAGGGATCAATGTCCTTTGGCCTCCAAAAACTTCTCCTCCAGACACATATATGATGGTGTCCCATGGGTATCCATATGCACGAAGAAGAATTCCAACCTGTAGAAAGACAAGTAATCTTTCAACCTCAAGTTATATCTCCTTATCAAATGGCTATGTTAATTAGCCAGTTATGAAGTGTCTAACAAGTTATCAGAGGCCGTTCTCAATGTAATTTGACTTTATCCCCTCTTTGTAAAGAATATAGTAGTTACGACATCGTAATTCATAAACAAACTCCTCACATATCATTAATGAAGTGCAAGATGAGCCTCTAGTGTCAGATGGTAAGTTAATATATTTGATCCCAAAGTCCAAAGAATAAGAAACAGCATGCAAATGAAGCTTCAGCAACAAATAAAGTTACCAATTGAAGTAACTAATTCATGATTTCTTACCTCTTCTGGTGTTAATGGACATGAACCCTTTAGGCGCTGTTTTGCAGAATTTACTGAGAGCTGCCCCTTTATTAACCCACGTTTTCTCATCCAAGATCTTCTGTGCTGAATGAGTTCAGCATGAACATCCTTGGGGGAAGCTCCAAAAGAGAAAAAATGTGTGAAATGATGGACAATGTTTGCAATAAAATGTGTAGAGCGTAGAAGCATAGATTGTGCCTTCAGAGTTTAAAGCAGGTACCTGGAAGAGTTCAGAGCAACCATGATAGGCTAAAGCATCTCTTGTCATCCCGGGATCATAGGCAATAAATGGTCGTCCAGGAGCACGTAACCTTGATTGATAAAACAAAATCAGCGAAAAAAGCCAGAAAAATAAAAACAATATTACAATTTCTAACCATGGCCAGTTATTCACCTATGCAAAATCCTAGTTGCCAGTTCCTGAACATCCTCCCGGAACCTGAGAGCGTGGTAAGCAACCCTACATCTGAGTCTTTGAAACTCTTCAAGATGTGGAGGGAGAATGGCCTGAATCAGATACAGATAACATTAGCAACAATATTGAATGCATACTAAAATAATCGCTTTCTTCATCATGAGAGATCAGAAGCACCAAAGAGTGTTTTTCGAAGTCATATGTCCATATAACTTTGTTTACTCTAATTACCTGCAAGCATCCACCATCAGAAACAACTAGTTCAACTACAGAATGCTTGATCAAAACGGGGAGCACATTATGCAAATAATAATATGGTGAGGCTGAGTATGGCACTCTAAACACTGGGATCTCCTTATTTCTCCTTGCAAATTTAAGACTTTTAGGAAGAGTTTTCACTATATTAACATCTTTTGCTAGAGCCGCCATAAACTGATCCTCATTATAGAGATACGCAAAACTTTTGAACTGCGAGCTGCATCGAACATAATTTAAAATTAGCTGACTTAGAATATTACTGACACATTAAGTGGCAATAATCTAACTCCAAATGAATATCGAAAGTTTTTAACAAGTATCCAAAGTATAATGACCTGATTCCCTTCTTGCTTGTTGTTTGTTGAATCTCTGGAATAACTAAAGTAGCATTAAGAAATCGAGCAACCGCAACCGCATCACATATCTATAAGATTAAGAAAAATATACAACTCAGAAAGTATAATAGAGAACTATATCTGCAAATGGGCAATCTGAACAAAATATGCTTACTGAGCTCCTAATCTCATGGAATCCCCCTTGTATTCTGACAAAAATGTACCCATTTGTCTGAGCACCAGGACCTGCTATAGGCATGTTGGTGGACTAGTCAATATATGATATGCAGTTAAGGGGAAAAAGAAAAAGAAAACATTATTTGGAATATTTCCTTCTTGGCCAAATAATTAGACTTGCAAGTAAAACAACTGAGTTAGAAACTGAAAACCCTATGCTCATAAACCCACAATAGATAGAAAGACAGGAGAAATCAAAGGCATTGTTTGCACAGAGACATAATTTCCTATAAATTAACCTATAGGATGCCAACTTAAGTCACAGGTCCTAAAAGAAAATTTTCAGAATTATCAGCCATGACACATCAAATAGCATAAACCTTCAGAACAAAACACAAATGAACTAGACCAATAGGTCACTTAACATCTCGTGCCAAAAAAAGAAGGAAAAATCAGAATTATTAGTCATGACATATCCAATAGCACATGAACCTTCATAAGACAACATAAATGAACTAAACCAACAGATCAGTAGTCATCTTGTCCAAGAAAGTAGAGCAAAAAAAATTTTAACCTGTCTTAAAGCACACCTTTAAATCATGGACATCCCTAAAAGGCAACTTAATATAACCATGCCCTAAAAACCATTTCACTAACAATTATACTTTCGAAAAGAATCCCACAGTGACTACTTTCTAAAGTAACATAATGTTCAAGAAAACTCCACTACTATAGCTTGCACACAAAGTGATTTACATGTCAGGAAAGAATTAAAAGACAGGTCAAATTCTAAAGGAATATGGATAGAGCCAATATTCCACAATCTTCATTTCAATCCGTCAAAATATTTAATTTCACCAACTTCAATTTATTGATGATAGTTTAGTCTTTCAAATCCCATTCAGCTGTCAAGGACTCCCAATTTTTCATTATTGGAATTGTACATAGAAAACGGTTAGCAGTCACCGAAAGTTTTCGAGGAAGAAAGTGACCACGCATTTAAAGTATCCTGATAAAAGAATGATAATGACAGGTCCCTAATCCTAATCACTTAAATTTAACAACTTCAACTTAAACCTCTATGACCTCAACTTTTAGGGGTGGAAAATCTGCAGATTTTTATGTTCTTCAAGTTTCTGTGAGATAATATAACAGTAACATGTTGGATGTAGAAATGAGAGCTAACCAGCATAGTATCCTCTAGGATTTGCATCTGGATGCAAAGATTCCAATTGCCGAACTGGACCCCATAATCTTCTATACAAAGGGCTCTGTGTTAAAAGATTTTAAAACAACAAGAAAAGCACTTAAATGTGTTAGTATAAAAATCTAACAGAAAGAGCTGGTTTTAAAATTACTAGAATCCAAATCAAACTGGATCCAAAATGAAAATTCCAGGTTATCTAAATTAAACAAACAAACAACAGTATTCTTAGCAATTTCAATAAACAAGATGGATCCAAAATCCAAATGAAACTTTCAAACAACATTGGAACCAAATCCACAAGTCCAAAAAGGAAAAGGAACAAAAACAGAAGAAAAATTTGAAGGAAAAAACAACCAATACCCAGAAAGGCAAACATGTCAAACAAAAAGAATCAAAATTCAAAGTAAGAAAGAAGACATCAAGGGAAATGAGATAGTGAGAGCACTAAAACTTTGCACATTACCGTTCTTGGAAGTTCAGAAGTCTCAAAAATAGGTCTCCAAGAAAAGATTGTTATTGAAGACTGGTATTCTGAGAAGCCATCTTCGGTGAATCTTGCTAGCAAAAAGTGTACAAAGAGTGAAAAAGCTGATAAAACTAAGCCAACTAAACCAACCCATTTCATCCTAGACTTCAAAAAAGCTTTCCCTTCCTTCATTTCCTCTTTCTCTAAACTTGAAAGTTCCTTTTTTTTTTGTTTCCTCTCTCTGTCTGCAAATGAAAGCTTCAAGAAGAGGAAACAGAATAGAATGGAGGGGAGTCAGTAAAGAAAGTCAAGAGACAGAACAGAGCAATAGAGAGAGAGAGAATAAGAGCGCGTGTTGACACGAGTGAGAACATGTGTTAATAAGGAAAATGTAGTAACAGGGAGTGTTGAGTTGTAACTTGTGAGTTTCTAACTTCTTGTAAGGGATCAGACATGCTATAACATGGAAAGATTTTGTTACAGTACCTGGTCCACTCTCTTTTACGGCGCGTGTACACCCTCCTCATGAAAGGGAATAAACTCTTATCAAAGATTAATTAATTAAGATATAATAATCTCGACAGTGAATAACCTTGATAAAATCTACTTTGAGACATTCAATTTTTAATCCAAAATAACTTAAGATAGTTTCTTATGCAAAGTTTGTATTTGTATTGTATATTCAAGAACTACATTGATTTGATTAATCTCTCCGTTGGAGTTTAAATAAAGAAACTTTATCGACTTCTTTTTTCATTCACAAGACTTAGATATAATAATTTATTTGTGTAATAGACATTAAAACTCATTTTACTCGATCTAACAAACCTTAGTTAAAATATTTTTTCATCAGTAATTTTAATTTGGAACATACAAGTTGTATAATATAGGGTATTGTAAAGTTTAATATTTGAAAGGAAGCAAATTATCTATGTCTACTATTCAAAAAAAACTATGCCTCCTACTTGTAATAAAGAGCCTTTACTAAAGATGTTAACAATCTATTGCCAAAAAAACAAATGTTACTAACAATCTTTCTTTGGAATAAGATTTTTTTTTTTGGCATAATATTTGGAATAAGATTCCTATTACCATTAAAATGAAAACCTCAGCATCCTTTCGAAATCAAACCTGAAAAAGTTTCCTCAGATAACATTGCAAAAACTAATGTAGTATGCTAGGATTTAATACTTTGGCTATGCCTAGGAAAGGTAAATACCAATGTCAAAATATTGATAATAATGTCACGTGATGTGGGTCTTTAGTCACGTGATGATGGAAATCCCCTTTAAGGAGGCTTTGTGGGCTGTGGCTAAAGTGGAGGTTGGGACTGTGACCTTTTCAGTTTTCACTGGTCCACTTGGGTGGGGGATCTGCATCTCCCAAAGAAAACGAAGGAAAAAGGGAGAAATTGAGAAGAGACTGGAGAACATTTTTTCTGTAATCTTGTTTGGGGTTATTATGAGGTAAAATTATTATTATCTTACAATAATTTTCTTCATTCACGTTTTTAGAACTTGTGGTTTTGATTAGGTTTAGTGTACCGGTTCATCGGTTGTTGGGCTGGTGCACCAATATACTAGTCAAACAGAGCTTTAAATGTAATTTCCGTTTCAATTGCTACTCTAATAATCTGATCTATACAATACCTAATTTAATATATGTACAACGTAATCTCATTTGTACATACTTAATCAATATCAATCACACCATTACCATATTCTACTAAACGCATCCTTTGTTTGTTTACGAGAAACAAGTGCCGGATAACTTGAATCAATGGTAATGGTAAACTGGAGAAATACTTTGGGATTTGATGTGGACTGTTTTGCCGATGGCTCTGACTCTGGCTCTGCTAAAATGGGCAGTGAATGCAGCTTTGAATAAACAAGAGGGAAGAGAGCAGTGGTGACTGCCAAATTGGTCAAAAAATGTGAACTAAGTTTATATTTTTTCTGAGTTGAGTTTTGGGTGGTGGGGGCATTGGGGTGCTGTCCTAAGTTCTCGCTCCTCCTATTGAAGGAGTAAATGCATTTACGTTTAGGATTTTTTTTGCCTAAATTCTGAAGGAGAGGGGAGGGGTAAAAGTAGAAAATTTTGTTTGATTGAGAGATGGAAAGTGACTTCGCTCAAAGTGACATATTATTGTCTTCTCTTTGCAAATGGGGGTGTTAACAGGCTGTGATTAAAGTAAAAGGGTGACAAATTTTGATTTAGAAATAGTTACAATAATTGAAACAAAACAAATTGCCCCAAAAGGGAGTTCAAAAGGAAGCATTTAGGTCCCAAAAAGGATGAAAAAAAGGATATATGAGGATTAGGAACAGTTAGTATTTAGCCATTAGGAACAGCTGTTTCCTAATTGAAATGGTACTCGTGAAAATAAAAACTTTGAAAATCATTTTGTAAAAAGTTTGGAGCAGGAAGGCTATCTAATTTAATTTCCAAGATCAAATAAGTCACTATTCACCAATCCTTTAAACTTATAATAAATTGTCTATTAATAAGAATTTGTAAGGATTTAATTCAAATGTCTTTCGCCATAAATTTAAACTCTTATCAGTACTTTAGTCAAACTAAATTTCACAAAAACGTTATAAACTTTTAAGTCATATCGATAAATTATCTTTATTTTATCTAACAAACATAAAATTAAGTAAAATCTAGCTTATTTGAGGGTTAGAGACTTAGAGTGAGTGACTTTGTTAAAATCTTCAATTTATTAACAAAGAAAATGATACCTAAATCATAAGAATCATGATTAATTAGCATTTTTAAGACAACAATGAGCATGACAACTTTTATTCTAATCTCCAACGCAAGTTGTGCTCCTTTTCTATATGGGGGCCATTGACATTATCCATTTATATCCTCCAAAGTTTTTCAATCTCAATACTTACTAATTATTACTATGAAATAAAATAAATGAACTTTTTAGTTTTTAGGCTTTGGGGTAGTTTGTGCAAGGGCATCATGATTCATGAATCAACCACTGCCTTTGACATTATGAAGACAAAGATTAAATAAAGTAAAGTGAGATTCCAACTTTCTATACATATTTATATATAAATGTTAGTATTTTTCTAATATTAGAAATGAGACGACAAGAAAAATACTTCCCAAAGCATGTGAAACCCAGCAGTTCCCCTACGTACCTTGAACGTTCTCCTTCACCCTAAAATGGTTTAATATAAGGTTAGAGATCATATATATTATTCATTAAATTATTAATTTAAATCGACATTTGCTAGGAACAGAGTGAAAAACCTTCCGAATTTATGTAGGATGACGCCATAATAACTGTATGATACATAATGGATAATTGTTTGATACACCATAATTGTAGATCTTAGACTTCACAGTTGAGTTAAGGAGATAACGACACATAATCATTTCTTAATTGATATTGTATTTTTGAATTTAAAAATAATCCTTAAAAATACATATCAACCATCCATTCAACCACGTATGTGTAGTACTAAATTCCACTGATAATGTCTTGAATATTTTCCTAATATAATATGCTACTATATATATATATATATATATATTAGTAAATGCACGTGTCTTAATGATTTATAAAACACAAGAATTAAGATAATATATATAATAAATATAATATAATAATAACACTCATTATAATCTTTATCTACTTTAATTTTTTTGTTGATAGTATTTTGTAAGTTTAGCAAAGTTCATTTTTTCAAGTGTGACCAATGAAAAGACATCTTCCTTAAATATAGTTATCTTAGATGTAATATAATTAAGTGTTGTCAATAAGTATATTTCTTTGTAAAAATTTAAAATTTGGTTATTGTAATTTGTGTTTTTTTTATTATATTTACAACTAATAATAATTTTTTAATTTTTAATATATATATATATGTACATATTACTTCATCACCTCATAAATTTTACAAATACGAAGTGCTTTATTCTATTTTGAATAATCAAAACTTACACATTACATTAATAATAATTATCATAAAAAATAATCTATGCAATAAGCCATTTTATTCTCAATTTTAGGACAATTTAGTCCCTTCAAGTACCATTTTATCCTATTTTGTCAAAGTTTGATGACTACTTTTTTCTTCTATGTCAAAGTTCGAATGCTGATTTTTCTATCAATTAGGAGTCATTTGCTTCTTTTATTTCATGTGACCAAAGTCCATTCAATTGTCCCTTTGGTGATACTTCGAGGGTCATTTTGTCTGTTAAGCCTCAACAGATTCAATAGCATTTTACATTTGAGTAACTTATTATCAATAATGAATAATACAACTTTCCTTTACTATAAACAAATTCAATAAGTTAATTTCATCTCTAATAATTCAGTAAGCTAAACAATAATTTTTATGACTAACTTATTTTTTAAAAAATTAATTGTATAAGTAAATAACTTGGAATTTCAGATATTAAATTTTGGTAAAAGAAGATATATAAGTACAACTTTTCCTTTTTGAACTGATATTGAGAAGTTAAAAAGTCATGCAATGGTATATATGGGTTCGAACTCTACCATCCCACCTCCCCCCATTGTAAAACAAAACGAAAGAGAGATTGAGCTTTTACATCTTTCTAATACTTTTCATCAAATCAATAATAAATTTTACTAATTTACTAAAAAATATATAATTAGTTTTACTAATTTTAGTAACATTTCATCGATAATAATTTTAGTAACATTGCCAAGTCTTACTAATTAGTTTTACTAATCTCCCTGTTGAGATCTAATTCGATTTTCATAAATTTCGCGAGATATTTTTTTCCGAAGTTTTGTTATAGCATCAATCGAATCAATTGATGAAAGACCGTAAAAATGGCATAAAAGTCAATTCCGGTAATAAAAAGAATTCAAAAGATGATCACTTTTTAAAACCCCCGTATTTTTGCTTACTTTTCAATTTCCGATAACAAATTGAATTCAAAATAGTGAAAAATGAAGACTTTTGCCTTTTACATCTAAAAAGGTACATTGGTAACCAAAAAAAATTATAGTCTGTCAATAAATTCAATAATCTTATATCCTAAAATTTAGTTTCATTTCATCAAATATTAAATGTACTAAATTTTCTTATTTATACTTATTAAAAAGTTTTAGATGTAAAATTAAATGTTACGATTGTAAGCTTACTGTAGCAAAAAAAAAAAAAAAGATAGTAAGCTTATTAATCTTCTTTTTGTCATTTTAGTAATAATGAAGGTTACTAATCTTCTTACATAAGATTACTAAAAAAGCTATATAGATTATGAAAATATTATACTCTTATCAATAAATTCAATAAATGTTATACTCTTATTAAAAAAACTGCAATAGTTACAAAAAAGTTTGAGATGCTATTATCTGATTTGTAATCTTACATTGGTCATTGGTTACCAATTTTCACATCTAATAAGGTTACTAAAAATAACTATAGAGGTTATAAAAAAATTAAGGTTATAACTTCAGCTTTAATGTACATGTATTGTAGATAGAGTATTATGTTTTTTTTTTATTGAACCTTGAGCTTTCACGAAGATTTTCAACATGTTTTATTCTTATTATATTGTCATTCTAATCCCACACCACAATACTAATTTTACAATTTGAATCTCCAAAAATAAATCTCACAACTCATTCAGACACACCCTTAATTATCTGTAAATCAAATTTTTATGAAAATTGTAACTAAACCTAATACAATATAAAGAAGTACAAAAGTGGGTGTACAAATTGTTTTGAAAATTAACATTTTTCTGATTACAAAATCATAGATGTTTCTTTGGCCATTGAGAAATGTAATGCTTCAATTTTCTTGAGATGACTAAAAATACAGTTTTTTTAAATAAAGGTTTTAGTCTATAGTTTTATTTTAAGTTTGCAGATCACGATTGACCATCCTTTTACTATGTCCATTATTTTATTTGGTTAACAATTTTAAGAAGGAAAAAAAAACTGAAAGATTTAAATGCAAAAGGGAATTGTGGAATAAAATTGATAGAAGCCT